>QRDG01000871.1:103116-278371 GCA_012064385.1 Puccinellia tenuiflora | reverse complement strand
GGCCGGTCTGGGGGCTGGCCAGCCTGCAGAGCACCCCGTCCTTTCTGTTCCATTTCCGACAATACGGTATTTTTTCATTTTTGCATACATAGACATACACAAGTATCCTTTTGATGTAGACAGTCATATTTCCTGTTGATACTAGATAGTATGTTAAATACTTACAAGTGTTGTAATCAAACGTCAAAACAAGATTAACGGACAATGTCCTTTCACTCCCGACGGAGGAGCTCGCCAAGGGCCTCCACTCCCACTGTTGTTGCCCCAGCTTCCTTTATTGCTTTCCGATCTGCGCTTAGGAATATATGCCTTCAGCCATCGCCCAAATTGTTGCTTCTCTCCTTTTACCAGTTTAATACTACACGCCTTATCATCATGTCCAATGATTCCGCATGTAAAACAGAATTCAGGGAGGTACTCATACTCCAACGGGCACCATCTATCCCTGCCCCCCACTTGCACTATCACACCGCGCATGAGAGGTACAGCAAGCTTTAACTTCACCTTGACCCTCAAAAATTCCCAACAGCCATGCCATCCTCCCCCACTTCAACATCCAGGAATTCTCCAATTTCATTGCCCAGTATTTCAGCCGACCTTCGATCCATCCATCCATCCCAGCGGAAGCTTAAATATCTGGACCCAAATTGGAGTAGTGTCAAACGCGTACTCTTCGAGGGATTTGTCTGGATCAAAATCTTCCATCGCCAGCAGATCATTTCCGACCATCCATGGTCCATCCTCCAAGGCCTTTCTCTTCCCCGCGGGTTGAAGGAAAGTGAAGAGGAACAAGTTGTCTCCCATGGCCTTGCACTTCACACCCTTTATCGGACACCACACACGGCCCAAAGAGTCCGCCAATCCATCGGCATACGCATGCCTTTCCGAGAAGAGCTTGCCCAGCGCCTGTGCATCCACAGCTCCCATCTTCTTGACGTCCGTCCAACCGAGATTCACCCCCTTCTTCTCCACATCAGACAGCTTCAGGTTCTCCAACAGGCCCTCCACTCGCTCCATCCTTCAATCACCACTGGAAGTCTGGAACAGATCACAGAAACGAGAGATTGCTAGGTGGGTGCCGCCCAAGCAAACGCGCAGAAGATTTTGGTGGATCAGTTAGGATTTCCCGGCCGGAGAAGAGACAACGGGAAAGGGAAGGAGACCACCGCAGAGTAACGAATGAGGCCAGGAAGTGCCGAGAGACCGGCGGAACGCGGTGGAGGAACGAGCCCGATCTAGATCGCCGCGCGTTGCTAGGCACGAACGCCCAGAAGTCGCCAGAATGTGATTACCGGAACCGTCACTCACGGGACGGAATTTATAGATGACATATGTGCACAGGACAAGACGATTGAAATACTAGACTGATCAATCGGTTGTATGAATATTTAATACTATTAAAATTTATATTGGCAACAAAATAATTTTACTAAGAATTTTCATCCAAGTAAATTATTCATATGGATTCTACCAAATTAATTTATTATGATTCCTCGTTCCATGTCCATTTGCCCTCGTGACTATTTTACGAGTTCGGCGGAATTATACCAACGAATCACCTTTATCGGAGAATAGGTTTCTCGAAAATATTGTCATATCGAAAATAAGAATTTCTCAAACATTGTGTTCTCGAGCATGTATGTTCTACGCCCGCATCTAAGTAATTTTCCTACAAGTTCTCAAGTAGCGTATTTTCAAACATTCAACATCAAGCAACAAATGTGATAGTGGCATTTTTATTAACATGAATTTTCTCTTTGTATTATTATTTGTTTCATAGTGTGATGGTTTTCGGATTTACAATTAAATTTTCTTATGCTTGCAATACATGACAAGCAACATTTCACACATGTCTAGTCATAACCATCATCCTGGTTTGATCTACACCTCTACACCGCTCCCGAGCCGGTGTGATCTCACCAGTCGCATGGTTAACCTAGCAAAAATATAAATCTGACTTAAGTACAAACGAAATTTTCTGGACTGTTTTTTTCCTAAACTAGGTGTAACATGAGTACTTAACTTAATGTAAACCTGGGATTTCACAATATGTAATTGAAAGATTAAGAAAGGTACATAGATTATAATACAAATAGTTTAAAACCCATACTAATAGTCTGAAATATGCATAAACGAAACTTACAGTACTACTTCTTTGACTTGTTTGGCTTGCGCCTCCTTAAGGACATGAAAGTCTCCTTTATTTCATCTTCATCCACCTCGGAGAAAATATCGCGCTCAATGTATGTGACTAGACAATCATCCAACAGACTATCACCCATCTTATTTCTTAATTTTGTTTTCACTAAAGTCATTGTAGAAAAAAACCCTTTCAACACTTGCCGTCGCAACCGGTAGAACCAATACCAATTTCAGAAGCAAGTAAACCATATCATACACTTTATGCCTCTTTGTTTCAACATGTTTAACTGAGAGGTCAACAAGATTTTGTAGACCTTGAAAGGCTTCATCTCGTCTCATGTCATCAATGTAATTATCAAGTTGCAATTCAAGCTTTAGCAAATAATTGCGCGGGATATCATTAGGGTAGAATGCAGCTAGTATGCGTACCTTCTGTGGATCAACAGAAGCAAAGGAGTTTGAAGGATTGAAGGCCGACATACAAGATAATAACTCCATATTAACCTCATCAAACCGATTACCAAGCTCTTGAATAATTTTATCGATGACACCAATATATACTTCTCTTTTGAAATGGTCGTCATTTGTTTGGTTTCGGGCACGCCTTGTTGATTTTCCATAAGGAACAGAATTAACATCCATAGAGGGGATTTCAACACCATGTTTGTCACAAACAGAGTGACCCTCTGAAGAAACTGAACCCAACCATCAGTGGCGGATCTAGGATCAGATCGGTGGGGGTGCCAACTGCCAAGCTTAACAAAATTCCCTTTTGGACTTGTAAACTCAACATAAGCCAATAATATGTGTGTTGCTTCACTAGTTTAGATTTTTTTACCACAAAGATTCATCAGTTTAGCTTGTTTTTAACTGCTATGCACACAAAATTAGTACAAATACTAGTAAAAAGGAAAACAATTTGTATTTTGGAGGATCCGCCCCTGCCAACCATTAGACCTCAATTGTTGCATTCTCTCCTTTGCCCCATTGACAAGTCTAATTGCATTAAGAATATCTTGCTCCCTTCTTTGCAAACACACAGATAATTCATTTGTATATCCAAGAATAAGAACCATTAAGTGTGCAAAGAAAATAAACTCAAAGCTCTCAAATGCTCCAAGCACATAATGTATTCTTGTCCAATCATCCTTATATGTAGTATCATCTGCAAGTTCGGTGAGTACGTCATGAATTGTGGAAAACATAACAACAATGCTCTTCGAATTGCATCTTGATCATTAACATGATAATTTTGAATGGGCTGCCTTTCACCTGGATCATGTGGAAGATTGTTGATGTCATAAACCGGCGGTGGCTGTGGTGGCGGCGACGGCGGTGGTGGCGGTGACGGTGGTGGTGGCGGTGATGGGGGCGTATCATCTACAACTTCTTCAACTATGCTCTCTTTCTCTTGTGTGTGCTCTTGCACCACATTTTCATCTGGAGAAGAATTTGAAGCAGCGGCAGCCTTCTTTGCTGCATGTTTCTGGAAAAGGGATGCAATATCTCCGCCTCTCTTCATAACTAAATAATTTAAAAAGAAAATATTATAAGTAAGATAATTCAGTCGGATGATATAATATCTTTTCAGAGATAAAAAAAATATGGACAATTATAACAGATATGATGGCGATCGATCAATACTAACTGGACAATTATCAAAGATAATTATATTTTGATTTCTACAGACACATAGAATTCAAATGTGAACTGAACCACGTGAATAGAAGAAGCCGGCCAGTAAGTTATGCCAAGCTATCATTTTTTTTTCATGTAATCTAGTCAGCCACAACACATAAATTAGGCACATAAATTGTGCATCAGATTTTGTAATCCACCATAGACCATTAAAGACAACTGAGTACAAATAGTAATTAGCCGGAAAAAACCTGGAGTTTGTGACAAAGATGCAGCTCGTATTGGCAAAACTTCTAGGCGGAGCTTCATGGGTCATTGAACCATTCTATCCATAAGGTTGGTGCCAGTGCACCACCGGCTATAGCCCGTGATAGCGCTGCCACGTCAGCTTTTTCCCCCACTCTCCCACTCTCACCACACTCTCACCCCACGGTGCCAGTGCACGGGCTATAGTGCCAGCTCTCACTTCTCTCTCCTCCACATCAGCATTTCTTTTTCAGATTAAGTTATTTCACTCGCTTTTGTTTAGACATTGAAAATAATGCAAGAAAATTATTTTATTCAACTAAAAATGTTACCGATTACATAATAATTAATAAAATTGCATAATAAATTTAAAAAATTACATAATAAATAAAAAATAAATTCTAATCCTCCTCCTCCTCATCCTCATCATCTTGCAGCCCAAGCTCTTTTTCCACCATCTTGATGGCCTTCGCATGTGTGCGTTTTTCTGCTTCGTTCATGTCGGCGGTTGATCGGTCCCTCATTTTGTTCCATTGCTTGAGTAGCTTAGCCTTCACTAAACCAGTCCACATGTTCTTCATCGCGAAGGATTTACTTGCTACCTCACTGCTTGATGAGGATTCTTTCCCCTTCCTCTTTCCCTTCTCCCTCCGTGCCGTTGCCTTGGCCCTATCGCGGCCTATTGGACGGTCCTCCTCCGTCGCGTCGCCAGAGCTGTACTCACCAGAAACTCCCAGACGGCTTCTCTTGGAAGTGGAATCGGATCCACTACCAGGACCATGTTGTCCTTTCCACTTCGCTTCATTGCGAACAGCTTGCCACCAGTGGTGGCGTCTGAAAGGCTGAGTCACTCTTATGTCATTCTCGTACCTCGCCATTGCCGCCTGCATGACCATTGCATCGTCTGCTCCACTCTGACGTAAACCTTCTTCTTGGATGTAGTATCCATTAAACATGGACACCTCACGGTTGTAGATGTTCCAATGATCCTTCAGTTGCTTCGCGGTCCGACGACGGGAAGGTTCCGAGGTAGAGTTGAAGGTCTCAGCTATCTGACCCCAAAAACTAACGCCGGTCTTGCAATTACCGGCGATAGAGTCCTTGGAGTGAAAAATCCAAGCATGAACCTACACCGAAATAGATATTGTTAGTCATATAATAAAATAAAATTCCATATTAAATATGTGACGGGTAAGTAAATTACCAGTTTTTCCTCGTCCGCAGTTGTCCAATCAAGCCTCTTTGCACGCTTTGGTACGATTGTTTCCGCGGCTTCGGACCCGGAGCTTGGAGCAGTGGCTTCGGGAGGTGGTGGGGGGTATGGAGCATATGGCGGGTATGGAGCATATGGAGGTGGAGCATATGGACCGTACGAAGGTGGTGGGTACGGAGGTACAATCCCACTCCCGCTACCTGTAGGTGGAGCATGTGGAGGTGGTGGGGGGTATGGATACGGAGGCGGAGGGTATGGAGCATATGGCCCCGGAGGTGGAGGGTATGGACCATATGGCCCCGGAGGTGGTGTGCCGGAGGGGAGTAAAACTCGGGGATGCGGCGAAGAACCGACATTGGAGCGACGATGTGTCGGAGAGATATCATCTAGGGGAGGGGCTGGGGCTGGTGACCCGTCGGACTGTAAGAGATCGGTGAATGCGGTGAGATCTGGAGTCCAACCCGACATGGTGGAGAAGATTTGGGAGAGTGGAGGAGAAATGATATGAAGTGAGGTGTGGAATGAGTGAGGTGGTGGGGGGAGGGTATTTATAGGGGGTTGGGGATGAAATTTGGAATTTTTTGACATTTTTTTTTGAATTTTTGGAGGCTGCAACGGATACTTCAACGGCTAGCTGACGTGGACGAATCACAGCTCGCCATGTCAGCTAGCCGTTGCGGCTACTGCCTCCCTCTCGCCGCGCTCCCGCCTCCCTCTAGCCTCGCTCCCGCCGCGCTCCCGCCCCGCCAACGCGTCGCCTCCCTCTCGCCGCGCTCCAGCCTCCCTCTCGCCGCGCTCCCGCCGCCAACGCGGGCGACAGCGGGGCGGTAGCGCCCGCTACCGCCGGGCGACGGATCCGTCGCCTGCCGCTGTCGTCCCGCCCCCCCTCCCGCCTCCCTCTCGCCCCGAGCCGGGCGATACCGCCCCCCTTCTAGCCCCCACTAGCACCAGCCTAAGGACACGAGCTCACCCGCATCCTCACGTAGTTTGCCCCTCCTGGCCATTGTCAGCCGTCCGGGGATGAACAGGGTTTTTTACCTTCCATTTTTCACCACAGCCATTGGATGTGGTAGATTGTTTCTTCACTTTTCGGCTAGCTGAATAGGTCGATGACGGATGGGCCACGCTGCACACAGGGGCCACAAATTACTAACTATATCAAAGCTGCCGGAAATGGAGGCCTGAGAGCGCTCCGCTCTCACTGTAGTACTGTAGCTAACACTGTAGTTAGCCACAGTACTACAGTAGCTACGATCCGAGCCGTCCGCCGGCGATCCGACGGCCCGCGCGAGGCGTCGATGACACTTTTGCAGAAAGATCCCTCAAAAAAACGGAAATCGAACCCGCAGTCCATCTGAACGCGAGACGAGGGGCCAATTCAAAAAATGCGAAAACCACGTGGACTTTTTTGCAAAACGTCCACACACCGCCCCCCTCTCCCTCTCTCTCCCCGCGCGGCGGCGATGCCGCCGACGCCGCCGACGCGCTGCGCGGCCACCCCGCTGCTCCTCGCTCGAATCCGACCAAACCGGGAGCTCCGCCGCCGCGCCCTTTCCCTCCTCGCCGCAGATCAGCTGCCGGTACGCCGCGCCGTCGCCGGAATCACCGCCGCCGCGCCCCCTGCCGTCCGCGGCGTCCGCACGCCGCCGCCGCCGCTCCGGTGGCCCAAAATGGGCGGCGCCGCCACCTGCGGCCACCCCGCGCCGAGCCGCATCCAGCGCGCCCAGCCCCGCGTCCCGCGTCGCGGTGGCGCCGCCTGGCCATGGTCGCCGTTGCCGCCGCGTGACCGGCCACCGTCGACGCCATCGTGACGTCAACAGTGGGCTTGGGCCGCAGAGATGGGCTCCGGCCAGTTTTTTTTTCTTTTTCTTTTTCCTTCTTTTTTCTTTTTCCGAATCTTTTTGAACTTTTCAAACACATATCCAAAACAATTGAAACCAAATTCTCCAATTTAAAAAAAAAATCAAAATGATCACTATAATTGAAAAAAAATGATTAGGTAAATTTCCAAATGAAATAAGACCAGGTTCCACAATTTCGAAAAAAAAAATAAAAAAAAATCACTACATTTGAAAACAAATGTTTGATTAGATAAATAATTTGACAAAATGCAAATTCATTTAGTCTAATTATGGCTTGATTCCAAAATGAATTTAACAAATACAACCACATTGAACAAATGTTTGATTAGATAAATAATTTGACAAAAAACAAATTCTACAAACTTACATAAAAAAATGATCACTGTAATTGAAAAAAATGATTAGGTAAATTTCCAAATGAAATAAGACCAGATTCCACAATTTCAAAAAAAAAAAATCACTACATTTGAAAACAAATTTTTGATTAGGTAAATAATTTGACAAAATGCAAAATCATGTACTCTAATTATGGCTTCCTTCTAAATTGAATTCAATAAGGTAAAATTCCAAATGAAATGAGACCGAAATAGTCACTACATTCTAAAACAAAAGATTGATTAGAAAATTTCTTTGACAAAATGCAAAATCATTTACTCTAATTATGGCTTGCTTCTAAATTGAATTCAATAAATACAAATAGCTTCAAGGAAAAAATGTTTGCTTACATACATTTTCAAACGAAAAGAAACCAAATTCCACAGATTTGTAAAGAAAACAGAATAGCCACTAATTTTTGGAAAAAGAAATGATCAATTCAATATTTCAACAAAATGCAGATTCATTTGCTCTAACTATGGCTGTATTTAAAAAAAAAGTTTGATTACGTAAATTTCCAAATGAAATGAGGCCAAATACCACAATTTTGTAAAAAAACAAAAAACAAAAAAACAAAAAATAGCCACTACATTTGAAAACAAAAAAAGAGTTAGATTCACTTTCTCTAACTATGGCTGTATTCAAAAACAAATTAGGTTAATTTCCAAATGAATAATAAAGATTCAAATTTGAATATTTCGAACCTCTGGTTACCTTTTAAAATTTGTTCACTTCATCGAGCGGGAGAAAAAAAAAGATATGCTTCTTCTAAACATTGTTAAAAAAAACTTCTAATTATGGATTTGATTTACATTAAACTTTTAAAAAATGTATCTCCTAAATGTAGATTCGATTTAAATTAAACCTTGCACATTAGAATTTTTTTGAAAGATAATTAGAATTAAAAAAAACACGCACATTTCTGGAATTTAATTATTTACACTACGATACTCACAAAAAATGACAGTTATTTACACTAATTAAACTTTGCAAATTAGATTTTTTTTGAAAGGTAATTAGAATTCACAAAAAAAAACATGCACATTTCTAGAATTTAATTATTTACACTATGATACTCACAAAAAAGACGAAAGAATACTTGCAACAAAAAAAAATTATGGCATATGATATCCATTCAAATTTCACAGTATTGTAAAACAAAAAAAATAGTCGCTCCATTTAAAAACCAAATACATAAATATTTCGATAAAAAAATCCATAAATTTGCAGGAAAAGCAATATAGACATTGCATTAAAAAAAATTGTGTCCAAAAATATTTCAATGAAAATGCAAATTCATTTTCTCTAATTGTATAATTGTAGCTTCCTTTCAAATTGAATTCAATAAGTATAAATACCTTCAAGAATTCAACATATTAGAAACCAAAAACCTTAAAAAAATGCACATTTCCAGAATTTAATTAATTACACCACGATACTCAAAAAAATAACCATTTGAAAACATAAGTATTTCGAGAGAAAATGCAAATTCATTTGCCCTGATTGTGTAAATGTAGCTTCTTTTCAAATTGAATTCAATATGTACTCATACCAAAAAAAAAAATACAAACATATTTGAACATTTCAATTTCGCCAATATTTCAACACCACACACATAAACTTTTCCCAAATGTGGAATCAAATTCAGACGGATTTTTCTAATTTCAATTAAAAATTGACGTCGAAATACAAACATGTCTGCATATTCTAAACCACTAAAATTCATTTTCTCTAATTGTATAATTGTGGCTTCCTTTCAAATTGAATTCAATAAGTATAAATACCTTCAAGAATTCAACATATTAGAAACCAAAAACCTTTAAAAAATGCACATTTCCAGAATTTAATTATTTACACCACGATACTCAAAAAATAACCATTTGAAAACATAAATATTTCGAGAGAAAATGCAAATTCATTTGCCCTGATTGTGTAAATGTAGCTTCTTTTCAAATTGAATTCAATATGTACTCATACCAAAAAATACAAACATATTTGAACATTTAAATTTCGCCAATATTTCAACACCACACAAATAAACTTTTCCCAAATGTGGAATCAAATTCAGACGGATTTTTCTAAATTCAATTAAATATTGACGTCGAAATACAAACATGTCTGGACATTCCAAACCACTAAATATTTAAATAATCTACAAAATATATCAAAAAAAATGCTCACAAAAAAAATGCTACCTATTCACAACAAAATAGAAACATGTTTCAACATTCCAATTTATCCAACATTTTTATGAACCAAAAAAAAACAACAAAAGGGCGTGGCGTGATGCCACGCCAAATTCAACTAGTCAGTGGATGAGAACAGCTGGTCGGCGTCTCACTCTTTTGCCCCACTGGCTGGGTGAAATCGCGTGGAACAAAACAAGCTCCGGGTGAAACCCTAGCCAATCCCGCTCCCGTCTCCTTCCCAATCCCCTCCCGTGCTTTTCTCCTCCTCCTCCTCTTCTCTTGGCGGCGGCAGCAAATCCACGACCAGGCTGGGAGAGTCGGCCAAGCAGCGGCCGGGCCTCTGCGGCTGGGCACAGCGGCGGCCGGGCCGCGACGGCTGCGCGCGGCGGTGGCCGGGCAGAGCGTCGGCTGCGCACGGCGGTGGCCGGGACGCGACGACTGCGTCCGGCGGCTGGGCAGGGCAGCGGCGGGCGGCCGGGCCGCGGCGCTGGGCACGACGGCGGCCGGGCAGAGCGAGGGCCGGGCAGGGCACCGGCGGCTCGCCGTGGTCTTCATCCTCCCCACGCGAGCTCCTGGTCCCACGTGAGCCCAGGGCGACGAGCAGGAGCTAACCCATATGGACTGCGAAGGCGTGAAGTCGCCGGCCTCCGCGCCCGCAACCATGAGGGTCCCGACTTGCCAGGGCACAACGCTTCTCGATGTCCAGGTTCGTACCCTAACACCCCTCCGTCTCTTGTCTGATTGATTTTTGGCTCAGATCGGATGGTGCTCATGTTTTCCCCTCAATTTTATTGTGTTTTATCTTTTTTACAGTTCCAGGTTTAAGATTTGGATGAAAAATCTGTGGTGAGACTGATGGCGACGGCCATGGCGTACATCCTTCGCTAGGGGGCTTCAAAATGGTGTGGCATTGATTCGTTTCATTCCCATTCCAGTGGAATGAAATTGTTTGGCTGGCCGATGGAACCATTTCTTCCATTCCATTATCATTGAGGACTGAGGTGAATAATTCAGCTAGCTATTTACTGTCAACTGCAAACTGCTTAGCTAAGTTTCAGTCTTGTGTACACACTATACATGAGTTGTTTAGAGCACAGATATTGTAAATTAATTGTGGCAGTGGATATCCATTCCAACATAGCCTGTTGGCACACTTTCTTTGTGCAGATTATCATGTCTTTAACTTAATATGTGGAACCTTGCTTTCTTTCCATGGCTTTCATAGTGTTTGCAAATTTTGCTTCTTGGTCTGACATAGTAGCATGTGCAGATTCAGCTTTGCTCCTGTTGATTGTAAGAAACAATGCAAATTGTGCCTATGGCAATGGATAGATGGGGACTGCAAGAGCTGGCAGCAGGCAACTATCTTTTCATATTTGTTTTATCAGGTGTGCATATATTCAACATTTTCTTGCTTGATTTTGGTTTCACGCCAATAGCCGGAGAAGGCTTGCACGACTCCGGGAAGCTGCGCCGCGTCACTGCCTCCTTGGCCAGAGTTGGGCGTCATGTTTGGCAATTTCGTCATTTCCAACCCGTCCAAAGGTGTGTCCGATTCTTTCCTTCTGTTTTCTGTTTTCTGTAAAATTCATGATGTGGCAATTATCAACAAAATTATGAAATTGATTAGTTGTGTGCAATTTGAGTTGACTGTATTAGGAGTAATTCGCACAAGCACAGCTGTATTAGGAGTTAGCTTGTAGTGTTTGCATGCCTCTCCTCCCCTGGAAGCGTGTTGCATATCCCATCAGTGTGCTTGTTGCTATAACTAAATTCCTGATGTCTTCCTCCATGCCTGAAGCTACTGCCTGCAAGCCATGTCATTCTTTAAACTAATTGCTTTGCTTGCTTGTTTACCTCTTAACAAATTCTCTCTGCTTAATTTTGTTCCTATTTTCTTCTAGGGACTCGAGGAGAGCAGTGGACGACAATATTGAGAGCAACTCGACGACTACCTTTGCTGCTATACTAAACCACCTTCAATTTCCACCTCCGAAGGTAAATAAATATCTATGTTAGTATGTTATATGATTTTAATCTCACTCTCTCCGACTACCTTTGGAACAACTTCTGTTTTGGAACAATCTCATCTTCCATTTGTTTACACTATAAATTATAAGGGAACTTGCGGCTTGGATATTTATAGAGTAGAGCTTCATGGAAATTTAGCTTGAACATTGTTCTCTAGATGTTTCCTATTTATTTCTGTTTGCATAATGGAGATTATGATTTTTCAGAACTGTGAGTGGGGTGTGCTACTTTGCTACTGTCTAACCTGCAATCCTGTAATCATTTATGGTTTTCACTAATGGCTTTCTTTGCTAAAAGGAGCCTTCTTTTGTGCTGGCAAAACATGATGTCACCTGCTACACTCACCGTCCGGGAAGTTGGCTGAGGAGGTCCGGCCTCCTCAACTTCGTCGACGCTACATGTCGTTGTGTCGGAGTACGAAGTGTTGCAGGATGTTGAAGAGAGCAACCTTTTTTGTTTCATGGTACGTTAGCTAACTAGAAAACTGAGGCATTCTGATACTTCTGGTTTTTTTTCCTTGACATGGATGATATTCCTAGGAAAAAGTACCACTTCATGCTTGTTTCAGTTACAGCTACACATTCCTTCATTTACCCTGTAAATTCGCTAAATTAACATTATCAAGTATTTCAAATATTTCAGGTATAAATTTTGGATAACTGAGCTGGCTATCTGCTAAAAGTTGTAAATGGCCTAACATATCGTGAGGTTACCATCGAGCTGGATGTCCTCGACGCCCCATCCAACTTCTGCGTTGTCGGAGATCAGCAGCCCTTGTTCTTGAGCCGACACCTCCTCGGAGGTATGGCAGGCTTAGCAGCTCTATGTACATGAGCATGCTCAGGTTGCATCGACTTGATGCAGGTAAGAAACTTTCAAAATCTTGATGTTATTAAAATATTAAATTGAGATGATTGGTTTGCTATTTTTGGGGTCTACTTTGGCTGCTTGCTGGGCGTTTGTTTCTATGATTTTGGCGTTCCAACTTTATTTTTCTTCCTCATTCTTTGCCCCCTCTTCCGCTCATTGATAAATGTATTGTTGTATGTGTTGTCTAACTTGTTTCCTAATTCGCTTCTTAGGAATAAGGATGCAATTCTAATGTAGCTGGATTAGATATGTGCGACTGTCTCAGGGTCTGTATATACGTCTGATGTGTCATACTTCTTTGACTCCATTGATTAGATATTTAATGCCTTTGCTATCGATGTGCTTATGAAAAATACAATACAAGTCAATTTAAAATTAGATATAAACAAAAACCTTTCTGTTTGAAAATTATTGGGTGAATATCAAAGCTATTTGAAGATTCCCTCTAGCTGCTTGCAGATCTATCAGTGTTCAACTGTAAGTAACACAATTAACTTTCTGGAACATGTCCAGGTCCAAGATCTCCGACGTGTTAACAATGATAGTGTAGCTCACTTGTGCAAGGAAGTTAAGGAACCGAAGGGAAGGCTTATTCAGTCTCATATAAGTCATGTTTTAAGGGTAGGTATCACATATTTTAACTGCTTCCTGTTTTTGTCCAAGTTTACGCTGCATCAGCCAGTTTTAGGTTCTGATATATGAATATTTGGCACCATATTATACTTGTAGTGTTATGGTTAACCTGATCGATAGTCATGTACATGCAGTTTGTTGAAAAGGATAGCTTCGTCTAATGTTGTTGGTAAAGCAGGTAGAGCTTCATGGCTTCTTTCAAGGTAAATTGTCATATGTGTCTTGAGTTTCTCACATATTTTTTGTGGCCAGTAATTGCAATGCTTAAATATGATACTACAGATTATGGTTGAGCTTCAAGCTGTGCATATTTAGTTATTTACACATTTTGTTTCATCCTTCACACAATTCATACTGAGTCGTATGTTTTATCATGTCTCCTTGAGGTTTGTAGGATGTTTGGTCTTTTTTTTTAGATGTATGCAAGTTGTTCTTTGCACTAGAAATCACTGCCAGTTTTGATGTTTCCGTTCTTCGGTGGTTGAATGATGCCACATCACCATGATTCATGAAATTTTGTGAGCTGCAGTGCCATTAATGATTGCATGGGATATCAAGCTTCATATTTGGCTCTTATTTGGAGAGCAGAGAAATATGGAACATCATCTGAAGTTACATAAAACGCTCCCAGTATGTTTTAGTTCATTTGATCAGCGCATATACTTTCTTCTGCGTAATGGTAGTTAGAGTTTGACGCTCATTTTAATGCCCCCAGTTTGGTTCTATCTCAAACTGCTAAAACTTGCATATTGATTTCATCTAGATTTGGTTGTTATTGGCGTTAGATGGTGTGCACTCAATATGAGAATAGAGGCAAGTAACACCACGAACTGCATCCTATTGTGTTTTCATCAGTCCTGGAAGCTTATGTTGGATCTTTTTGCAGCTTTGCAATAATCAGTTATATCGTTGTCGTTTAGTTGTATGAATAAGGAGAGGCCAATAAGAATTGGAACTGACATTTCTTTTTAATTTTATGGTCCCATATTGAGTATTCTTTCCAGCAATGCTATTAATGAGACATCGAGACTACTCTTACGATATTTGTCTAATATCTTGCCAGTGTCATTTTGTGACGAGTTCCCAAATGCACAAATTGTAAATACAGCAACCATTTATTTTCTTCTGATATTATAGTTGATATACGAGCATCAAAGGTTCAACATTCGTGTAGTTTTAATATTTTATAAATTACATGGTTGTATTTTAATCATATCTCTGGTTTATTGTCTGGCACATTTTGATAATTTGCAGTTGAACAGTCCTGCTATGCAAGTTTTAGTCGAATGAGCATGTTTGTCATACTAATTGATCTCCAGTAGGTTTTATTAAGAGCTTCGTGCACAAGTTCTTAATTGTTTGACTCAGTTTTGGCAAATGAAACAAATGAACTTTTGAATAAAACAGGCAATTTGCCTCATTTTATTTAAAAAAAGTCGAAGAGAATTGACCGGTTCATTTGCAGGGGAACCGGCCGAAAACCCGTACAAATGCACCAATGCCGTCATGGAATACGACCACATTGGGCACACCACCCCAGCCAACCTGGCTACCCACATGGAAAACAGATGCACAAGGAGACCGCTTCGAGGTTGCCACAAATGAACTTTTCATGTATTTTTGTCTGTACCAAAGTATATTGGCTCAAGGCAGAGGACAATAAATATTCTGAAGGACATGATGTTTTTATTCTAATATGTGAATGCCTACCGAGTTAAACCGGTAATGCAAGAAATCTTTTGTGGCTTATTAACATTTGTGAAACAGTGGAATATGTGAATGCATACTGAGTTAAAATGATACAGGAAGGAATCTATCTAGGAGGCGGCGGTCACGGGTGCAAAAAAAATTTAAAAACTATTCAGAATGTCAAAAAATTTCAAAAAAAAATTCGGATATACATCAGGAAAATTTGTGTTAGCACAAAAAGTTTTGTGGTGAAAAGACAGTTTTTGTGATCTGTGCAAAGAAGACAAAAACATGTCCTGTACAAAGTCATTTTGTATTGTTTGAATTTGTCTTTTTTGCACAGCTCATAAAAAATATCTTTTCATCACGAATTTTTTTGTGCTGGCACAAAATGTATTTAAGTATATGCAAAAAATTTATTTTGAATTTTTTGACATTTGAAAATTTGTTTTTTGGGCAGTGGGTGCATCTGCCCCCACTATCCGAAATGGATGTCTGATCTATTGTGGCTTATTAACATCTGCGAAACAGTGGAGATGTTGGTTTATCTTTTACCATATCACCATCCTTAATCCATGAGTGTGGTAAGTTCAATGTTTCATGCTTATATGTTCCTTATGTATAATCGACAAGCCAAGAAATATGATAGAAAGGATGGGATCGTTTAAACTTACTTGAAGCATGTGCTTCGAGAGATTGAAAGTTATGAAGCTGCGCTTCCCAAGTGTGTTATGTCTTCTATGTTTGTCCTATGAATCTGATTGATCGTCTGCAAAGCGGAATCTGTTGATGTAGAAATATAGATCATTTTGCTCGGAAGATTTCAAGATCATTTATGCCATGAGTGCGTTGTTTGCGGCCTAAGTTCCGCCCAGAGTATGTTCTTTGCGCCATTGACGCAACAGGTAAGGCCCATGATAGTAAGAGGTCCATTTAGATCAAATAGATCACCAGTTTAAGGCTGTAAGAACAATTCTTGCTTCCAACAAAAATGAAATATATTCGTTTGTGAATGTCAGTTTACCAACTTCAAATGGATTATTCGATCTGCAAACAAAACTTCGTGAGCACCAGGGTTGATTAACTCTTGGTTGCTAAATGGTGTTCTTGATATGCTATTAGTTTGTGTTACAGTTTCAATGAATGTCAATCATGGATAAATTATGGCTAAAATTGTGTCTCGCTTCCAACCTCTTGCGCCTGTGGCGCAACGGGTCATCTAGTATGCAGAAGTACTAAGAAAAAGCATACATGAGATCAATGTTGGGGATATCGCTTATCGGGAACTTATCGGTCGACCCAAGATAAGGGATAAATCGGCCGGTTTATCGGCATATCGGCCGATTTATCGACATATCGACTGATTTATCGGCTGATTTATCTTATCGGTCAGACACCGATAAGCGATAAATCGGACGATAAATCGGACGATAAATTGGTATCGAAAGATATCTTGAACAATGCATGAGATTATGGAATCTCTCGGAAACCAATGACAACACAACCCTTGCCGCTCACTGCATCGACCGATTTACAGCTCAAAAAGCCATTGTTCTTCTCAGGATAAAAATAACGTTTGATCTGGTGCTTCTTCTTGCTCCTGGTGTCCATGATATCCTCGCATGTCAGCCGCTCTGACAGATGCCCTTGATCCTCACCATCTTTCCAGGAAGCTCCGTTGTGTCATTACGTCATTGCTGATCTAGTTCTGAAAAAAAAGGGAAACAGAAAGGTCCCGATGAAAGATGTGATTTTTGTAATTAATACTGATGAAAGGGCAGACAAATAAAACTGAAATAACCAAATTTGAGTAGATAAGGAGCGTCATATCATAGTTTCATCAATTAAAGAATTCAACCAGATGAGCTATATAAAAAAAATGAAAGGACGATAAGTAACTGAGCAACTATGCAAAAGAGAACAGAACAAAACTCAATGATTATTAAAACAGAATGAACAATAGAGAATAGTCATAGGAAAGTACAAGGGTGTAACAGAATGTAAGAAATGGGAGAACTTACTATTTGTGATGGACTAGTTAGCCTGCACGTGCAACGCACGACTCCATTATTAACATACACAAAAAAATCATGGAATCTTAAGTCTAAATTTTAAATACATTGTATGTGTCTGCATATACTAATGGAAATAAAAAATTACAGTAAAATGTTTTTAGCTCGATTTGTCCTGTTGGAATGGAAAACACCATGGAGGATCTATAACTGCTCGGGGCATGCTCTAATTTCTGACATAGAAATATATTGAAGCATAACTATCAGAGGACATCATTGAGAGGAGACAAAATCGCAAAATAAGAAGCGGACAGAAATGCTAACATGTATGCCTCCACTAATCTTGGCAAATTCCTAGTCATTCCCCAGAAGCTTTGCCTTACCTCTTTTCATGCATGGGAACACCAAAATATATCAATTGACATCACCAAAAAGTTTCATTTAAAGTACACATTCATATGGCTGTAGATAGATGTAAGCAGTCAGCAGTCAGGTATCCGTGTTTTCTCGAGTCAGAAGAGATGTACCGATGTGGTGGATGTCACATGTATCAACCAAAACGACAGTTTAACTACTGTTAGTTTGGACTAATGCTTGATAAATTTAGCTTAGTGGAATGAGAAAGAATACAACAGCTTCGTGGAATCAGACGGACCACAACAACTGTACATGATTGGAATAACAAACTGTGAATTTGATTTCCAACTGAATAATACAACTTGATATGTTCTTGTCATGCACTATGCTGCTCCCTCGAGATCACAAGCGCTGCAGTCAATCTTCGATGCAGCCAGAATAGTTACTGGTTTCCTTTGGATAGCTCCATAACTTTGTAGTATCAGCTCATTGCTCCTCTATGGTGATGTAAGAAAATAAATCAAGCGAAATGAGGCGTCACTCAATTTTACAAATATTAAAGTTAATTTAATCACTCACAAAATGAAGCATGTCAAACTTAAAAAAGGAACATGGGGTGTGTTCAAAAGAGACAGGCAAACGGCAACGTTTCAAGGGAATCAAAGTTCTGTTGTCTAAAAATGTAAAATATACCAACTAACTCTAAGATGTGGATATAAATCCTGCTATTATTTAACAACATAGTTTCTTAAAGTAAATCCTGCTATCCGCAAATTTAGAAAAGCAAACAAACATGCAGATAAAATCCACTTGTATACAGCTAGAGTGGTATATCAGCGATAGGTCACACGTGATGAGAGTAGTACTCGCCTGGGAGATGGTGGCGGATGACGGAGGCAGAGTCGAAGAGGAATTTGCGGCAACTAACAACTCATCAGCGCGATTCGCGTGGAATTTAATTGCAAAATCAAGACGTGTCAAGGGGAGGCGGAGTGTTGGAAGGGTTGGCAGAGTTTCGCCCGCTCGGCGGAACAATTGGACCCGACCCATTAGATCAGATGGCAGACCATGGAATTTGGACTCTCAGATATACATCGGTGCTGGTTAATGTGGGAACACAAAACTTGGTGGATATAGAGAAGTTTAAGTTCGCTCTTTTATAAGTAGTGTAGATACGCAATCGAGATTAGAATTGTATAATTAATGATGATATAAATCACCAAGAAAGAGATTTTTGTAAACATTATTTGGTAATATAAACATTTCGGCTTCGATAACACAAGCAAGCATTTGTTTGGAAGAACAAATTGTTCAGTAGACAGAAATTAAGCTCAGTTCACTATATTCCGGAAAGAATGTGTATTTGCTAGATCTAAAATCGTCTCTTTTGTAATATCGGTGTTAATATTGACACTATAGCAGTCTGAATAAAACTATTCCCAGATCATCTCTGCGAACCTCATGGTTGCTTCAGATTAATTGTTACTGAGCTAATTACGCATATATCCAGCATAACATCCGGCCATGACATAATTATACTGAAGTTGAAGACAAATTATCTATAGGTGTGATTTTTCGTTGAATAGCATAAATGTGTGCATCCTTGTTGAGGACATTGTGGATGTATGCTTACGCTGCAACAGAAGCAGACGTTTTGGAGGAAGGCACCGAGTGGTTGTTGTTGAGGCGGATTGCCGACATGATCCGGAGGACTACATCACAGGTCTTCTACTATAGCAACTGCACAAAAAACACACATTAATGTAGGACAAACACCTTAGAACCATATAAAATGCAGAATTAATCAAGGATCAATCCACTCACCTTGCAGCTAGACTCCACCAGCACCATCTCTCCACATTCCTACACCTGACGAATTAATCACAGCCCCAAGTCAGGACTACTACATACCTTATACATGATCCCCTCCATAAAAATTCAGAATATCACAGGAATACTACACTGACATGTACAAGAACAGAGAGAGGGAAGTGCGTTTTGTATTCCTACCTGCATCGTGTGTCTAGGAGCTTGTGGTGGTTCCCAGCGGTACCATGGGGGTTGGGGCGTGAGAGGCAGCCGGTGGCGTGAAGAGATGGGGAATCGGGATTCACGACGTCGTGCTGTCCTCTGGAGCAGCTGGATTGGACAAAGTCGCGTGCCGCTCAGTACCTGCTCGGTGCCGCCTGACTGCCCGCCGCTCTCCGCCTGTTGGCGCCCTTTGCCGCACACTTTGTCGCGGCCATCTGCACACCGCCTGTTGGCGCCCTTTGCCGCACACTTTGTCGCGGCCATCTGCACAGCGCCTCGCGGATTCGCGCAGTCCATGCACGCCAAGGACGACCGCAGGCCGGTCTAAGTCAACGGCGCGTGCAACGGCCGGCCGCGCGTCCATCTCCTCCCCACTTCCCCAGCACGCCATTAACAATCATGGATCCAAGCATGATTGCGGGGTTCAGGCAGCCGAGGCAGCAGGACAGCGCTGGCACGGATCAGGCGGTGTCGCGTGGGGAGGCGGCGACGTGGGTTAGGCGGCGGAGCGTGGATCGGCGGTGTCTCGTGTGGAGAGGCGGCGACGGCGACGGAGCAGATGGCGTAGCGTTGACGGATCGTGGGGGCAGTTTATTTTTTTCCTCAGGGTGGAATTTTCGTCCGCTCACTGTAATTGCTAAGTGCACCCGTAGAATGGATTAGAACAATCTAGACCATTAGATCTTGTCAAGTGGGATAATCCGATGGTGCTGATCATGCTGGGTACAGCCAACGGGGTGGATTTAGGAAAGATAAAGTTTGCTTGTTTAATAGTAGTAGAGATAAACTATATATAGAAGATCAGAAAATCAACAGTATGTACAAATGTAGACTTATCTTAAGACGTGCTTAAAGAAACTGCATAATATATTTTATTTCCCATTGCAATCTCTGTAGCCAAGCAGAGAATTTCTGTGACGATGATTAACTCTGAATTTCATTCCTTTTGCAATCTTATTAACTTGACTCACATTGATGTGACAATTTGGCGTTGATGTTTATGACCAATATACAGGTACATATACATGAGCGACTGGTTGGTAGCGTATCTAAGATTAAATTTAGACAGGAGCGAGTGGTTGGCGGCATATCTAGAGAACCAGAAACCATGCTTGTAACTACACGAATTGAGCACATGTTAAACAAAATATACTAAAACTTGGAATAAATTTTGCTCACTGAGTTATCATAATCACCACTACTGCAAGAAGCCAAGAAGCTTCCTCAATTATTGGTGTTCCATCTGTATTACCAGTAGGCCCTTTTAGATGATTTGGAATCAACCTCCCACAAATTATATTCCACTAAATTGATAAATCTGCCACTCATGGTAGTCTTCTTCGTTGGATGAGCACACATGAATACGAAACAACAAGCTCATTACCTTGTAACCGTCTTGCACTTGGTAACATAGAACTTTTCAGATTCCGCCTTCTCATATGCAAATATCACAACTTGGTTGAAATCAGGAGCATCCAAGAGATCGTTTAATTTCCGGTACTTCTCCGCCTCGGTCAATTTTATGTGGTGCTGCAAAGAAATTGTGTGGTTAATCACAAATTCACAAGTAGCAGAACAAATTCATCAGTTTTTTGCAACACTGCATCGCAGAAAATTCCAGGCTGATGTGTGGCAACATCAAAACGGAGGACCTGAACCACGAATAATGAACTCCAATGAAGCAAAACCACAGGTACGTAATACAGTGCAACAAACTGGACAAGTCATCCTAGCGAGTTACTTCCTAACTGCAGAAAGGTAGAATGAGCGGAGATTGTCAAACATTAAGACTAAGGCCAACAAATACATCATTCACTTCACAGAGGATGTACCCAACTCAATCAAATTAGTAGCTGCAAGTAAAATCTACTATAACTTGTTTAGGTAATATGAACATGGACAGAATCGACATGGACATGCAAATCGTATTACATGATACACAATGTCCACAAAGAAAACTTCCTGTTCCTATCAAAGAAGCAAGCACTCGACGCTCGCTAGACCGCTAGAGGAACAAAGCAAGAGCAGAAATTAACCTATATACTCATGTGGCTATGGAGGTGAAGCCAAGTCAACGAACTGCAGTGTCGCCGAGCAGCTCACTTACGGTCGGAAGAGGGCACCACGCAACATATCCATGCGCGTCTGCAGCGTCCAGGTCTGCTGCCTTCAGCTTGCTGCCAATGTCGCCGCCCTCGAGCCGGTCGCAGCAGCTGCGCCCGCACAAGATTCCCCTCCTCCAGGTGCGGCCTGCCCCGCTCGAGCCGGTGATCAGCTTGGCGTCCGCCAGAGAAGAAAGAGGCCAGCGGCGGGAGGAGTTGCTGTGCATGCGAGGTTGAAAAGAAAATGGGAGAACGGGGGCGGCGGAGGATGTCACTGCGACGGATGCAATCTGAGTGACGGGAGGAAAAGAAGGCGTTTGTAGCGGCTGTTACGCGTCTACATGTTGGCAAGGTCAACAGATGACCGATAACCGCGCGATGCTCCTTCCAACAAGATCGTCATTACGACCAAGGCCCACCCAGCGATGGAGGAAGAAAAGCGATGAAGGACGAAACGGACCGCATGCAGGCAGACTACGGAACACCATTCTTTTTTTAAGTAGTATATACTCATGTGGCTATGGTCTATGGAGGTGAAGCCAAGTCAACGAACTGCAGTGTCGCCGAGCAGCTCACTTACGGTCGGAAGAGGGCACCACGCAACATATCCATGCGCGTCTGCAGCGTCCAGGTCTGCTGCCTTCAGCTTGCCGCCAATGTCACCGCCCTCGAGCCGGTCGCAGCAGCTGCGCCCGCACAAGATTCCCCTCCTCCAGGTGCGGCCTGCCTCGCTCGAGCCGGTGATCAGCTTGGCGTCCGCCAGAGAAGAAAGAGGCCAGCGGCGGGAGGAGTTGCCGTGCATGCGAGGTTGAAAAGAAAATGGGAGAACGGGGGCGGCGGAGGATGTCACTGCGGACGGATGCAATCTGAGTGACGGGAGGAAAAGAAGGCGTTTGTAGCGGCTGTTACGCATCTACAGGTTGGCAAGGTCAATAGATGACCGATAACCGCGCGATGCTCCTTCCAACAAGATCGTCATTAAGACCAAGGCCCACCCAGCGATGGAGGAAGAAAAGCGATGAAGGACGAAACGGACCGCATGCAGGCAGACTACGGAACGCCATTCTTTTTTTAAGTAGTATATATAGATAGAGATAGAGATAGAGATAGAGATAAGATAAGATAGAGATAGAGATAGAGACTAGTATTACATGGTTGCATGGCTTGGCTGCAGGGTATGCCAGGGCATACCTGGCTCCGGATGGCACCCGCCGGGTTCGTGGCCGGGTTTGACCCCCCTATACCCGCACCCAAGCCTCCTCCACGTCCCCGCAACCCTCATCCATACCCGCCGTCGGGTTCGAACATCCACAAACCCACGACCCGCCAGGTTTGCCGGACCCGACGGGTACCCGCCAGGCGGCAGGAGCCGAGGAGCCGCGACGGCGGTGCAGGAGACGACGAACAGCGGCGGCGCAGGAGTTGCGATGGCGCATGACGGCAAGATCGGCGATGGCGGCCCGACACAGGCGCGGGAGTGAGAGCCCATGAACTGCGGCCGACGGCGCGGGAGCTGCGATGCCGGCGACGTGGGAGCTGCGGTGGCGGCTACGTGGGAGCTATGGTGTCGGCTGCGTGATACGTCTCAAACGTATCTATAATTTTTGAGTGATCCATGCTAGTTTTGTGATATTGTCACATGTTTTTACTGTAAATTATATCATTTTTATGCATTTTGTCGGACTAACCTATTGACAAGATGCCCAGTGCCATTTCCCTGTTTTTGCTGTCTTTTTGTTTCAGAAATTTACTTCTGGAAATATTCGCGGAATTGGACCAAAATTTACGGAGATTATTTTTACACCAAGACGAAGATGGAGTCCGAAGGGGGGCACCAAAGGCGACCCTGAGGGTAGGGACGGCCTCCTGCCGCGGGCCCACACTAGAGCGCGGGTGGGACCTGCCCCTGCATAAATATTATATTGCTCTTTATGTCATAGCTAAATTGGGTTTGTGTCATAATCTTGTCAATTGCCTAGCTGTAATTCGTTCACCCATCACATGCATATTTTATTTACTTGAGAGACTCCACTAGTGAACCCATGGCCCCCGGTCCATCTTTTTACATTGTTTACAACCTCATTTACTTGCTTTTCATCATCATTACTCCTCTGGTCACTTTTCATTATTTCATCATACAATTAACCGCTTTATTTTCTGCAAGACCGGAAAGATTGACAACCTTTCCGTCGTTGGGGGCAAAGTATTTTGGTTGAGTGTGTGCAGATCCACTTCCGTTGAAGGTCAAGCGCCAGAGATCTTCAACATTCACCTCATTGTTGATTTCAAAGTCCGACTGGTTCGATAAACCTCGGTTCGTTAAACGTGGGAAAACTGCTACTAGCTGTAATCCCGCCTTCGCTTGGGGCACCACCCAACTCTGCTCATCAACATCAAGCATCAAGCAGTTTTCTGGCGCCGTTGTCGGGGACTTTGGAGCTGCAGCAAGGGGAGTCTCATACCCTCAATCTCTTTACTTTGTTTTTGTCTTGCTTGCTATGTTTCTCGTTTAGTTTATTTTACTGTTTCAAAATTTTAAAACCCAAAAAAATTAGTGTAATCTTTATTCCTGTCTTGTTATTTTGTAGCGCCCCGACCCCAGAACTATACAGTGAAACGTTGTGTAACCGGTCATGCTACACAATCGAGGGTTACTGTGTTTACCAATCCCGGGCCAAAACTCATTGGCAGGTGTGCTCGGAATGGATCATCGGCACACAACACCTCGATCATGCCATAAGCTCAGACATCCCTTTCACGTATAGTAGAGAGACCGAGACTTGTGGAACAAACTGGCACATTGCAGACTCTACGACACAAAACTCATATAGCAACTCATATATGAGAAAGATACAAATATTACACATCCAAAGGTCACAGACCAACAATTCAACAAGCGGAAGCGAAGTTGGGTTGTCTAGTACAACAAGATCCAAATATAGGGCCTAAGAGGCCTACACATAAATAAACCCAGCCAGCTTGCTCCACGGTCCCAAGCTACCACCTGGGAACCCCAGACCACTAGTCGATGTCCACATAGAACCCACCTAGCTGCTCGGTGTCGTCCTCCTCTAAAATACAAATATAAATGCAGCAAAGAGAGACTGAGTACGATGTACTCGCAAGCTTAGTAGGGCGATATAGGCCCAATGACTGACGGAGGCTCTAAGCTGTATATGTAGCTATTTTGCATAAAGCTAGTTTTCCATTTAAAAGATATAAAGGACACCAGGAATCGTCTACTCAGAATATTTTTCATAAAGGGGATAAGAGGATAACATTTCATCTTCGGTTCTCGTCGAACCTACTTGTAGCCATAAACACCTCTCATCTCCACCAAAGGCACTCCCTCGAATTCCCCTCGAGGAAATGAACCTTTCACACACCCGTTGAGTTGCAACCTTTAGCTGCCAATTTTAATTCATTAGGTTATACTTTTCTATGAGCTAATCCGCCTTTCCCAAGATTTGTCCATAACCGTGGACACGGCTTTTCGAAAAGATTAGACCCTGTAGGGGTGTACTATTTTACCCATTGGTACCGTCCGGCTCACCTAGTTGGCCCTCTTCCGGGGAAGGCCGGCGAGCGGGCGCAGTTAGACCTTTACAAAGCATGAGGCTTACTCAAGGGCCATCAGTGTGCGGAAGGACATGTTCAGTGCCTCCAACGCCCTGCCCCGCGGCCACATCTTAAACACCACCATCCTCGTTCCTTTTTCCACCCACACAATCACGCACAAATGGAAATAGCAAACTAGAGGACCCATGACAAGCCCCTCACAAATTATTCGGTCACAGGGGATTCCATATGTCCCCACCTTTGGCAGCACGCTCGGTTCTTGGTTCTAGCTAAATGCACTCTCAGCCTAGGCGGCAAGAATGAGGCAAATCACCATCCCCGATGGCAACTCATCCAAGCTTTTAAGCAAATTAATTAAGTACCACACACATCCTCCCCATTGTCCGATCATTCCATCAGTTTCATAATTCATGGAAATAAACAACGGACATCTAAGCTTTTAACTAAGCATGGCTAAGCATTGCTAAGCATATAACAACAACAAGTATATTATTGTCTCAGGCCAACACATCATCTCTAGGGTTCATAGGTAGGGATTCATAGGATACTCTATGTCTTGACCAAAGATGACATTTGAATCGCATGCAGTAATATGGTGGACAAAATAATTTGATAAAAGCATAGGATGCTAGATGCCAAGAAGGTTAGGTTATCTCTTGCCTTGCTGCTGGGGCGTGTAGTACTGCTCGTCGGGGTAGGCGAGGGAACCCTCGACTCCGGAAACTATCGATACCCAAAATAATACAAAGGAACAAATAAATCACACGAATACAAGGTACAATGCACAATCACATAATGCCATGACAAGTTTATGCAAGGTATCAACATTTAATTTATCTAACAAATTAAATGGGGTTCCAAATAATTAGTACAACTGTTTGGAAACAACCCCATATGTATCTTAGTGACCATATTATTTATAACTTATTACATTATTAGAGAAAAGGCTCAAATATGCATGAACATGACATGAATAGGTAGGTTTTGTTCTTCCGATCATTTTGGTACCTTATTTGTAACTTTTCGGGTACCGAAGAATAAATAGTAATTTAAATGATTATTTGGATTTATATTTTTTAACCAAGTAAAGATTTATATCAAAGTGCAAGTTGTTGTCGTGAGGTGATATTAGCATGTTTAGATAGCATTTGAAATACTGATCAAATTGGTATATCATTTGCAAGATTTGGATTAAAAGAGGTTAAGTTATGATTTTCACAAATTTTAAGTTGGTTCGGAATATATCCGGATTGGTCCGGAATATTCCGGTGGTCCGGAATAATCCGGGCTAATTCCGAGCCAAATCTGAGGTGACCTCAGAAAGTTTCTGTTAGGGTTTCGTAAATTTCCCGGAAAGGTCCGAAATTTTCTGGTTGACCCGGAATCGATCCGGAATAATCCGGGTGATTCCGGACGACCCTGAAGCTTTGCAACGGCGATGGCGGCGGCGGTTGCGCGCGGTGAGAGCACGCAAAAGAGGAAGAGGGGGAACGGGAGGAAGTCTAAGGGATGGGCATGCTCACCAGGAGCACATAGGCGTGGTCGGTGAGGACGGGGTTTTCACGGTGGCCGGATTTTGTCGAGGACGGGCACGACGAGCGGCGGACCGACCTCGGGAAGACGAGCTCGATTAGCTCGAATCGGGGCCTCCCAGCAAGCGTGCTTCGGTGGTGGAGGTAGAGGAGGAGCAGGCGGAGCTGGTGGTGGATTCGGCTTGCCCCGAGGTGGCCGGAGTCGACGGCGATGCGCGGAGAACGGCGGCGGGGCGGCGTCGGTCTTGGACTAGCTAGAGCTCAAGCTCGATCCGGCAACGGGGAAAGAAGATGGGGAAAGAGAGGGGGAGCAGGTGGCGCGTCGTGGTGGTCTCCTTGTCCTCCAGGGAGGGCCTCGGCAGCGGGTGTGGCACGAGGCGTGTGGGCACGGCGGCATGGGCGCGGGGCGGCATGGCACCAGTGCGCCCTGTCGCCATTGTGCTCCATTCGGAATTTTCCGGAAAGGTTCGGAAAATTCCGGTCGACCCGGATTGGATCCGGAAAAATCCTCTTGTATAGTTTGTGTATATCACGACAATCACTGATAATATCGTAGTGATATATCTCCAAATCATCAAGTGAACAAATGTTATCAGGGCATCCTGTCAAACTCAGGATACGTTTGGCTAGTGCCATAAATCCGGTTCATTCCGGATGATCAGCTTTTGGCAGAAACGGCTAGTTTTTATTTGAGCCTCTACCTTGGTCCAAAATTTACAGAATTTTTTTTTTGGATTTTGAACAAGTTAACGTGATTTCAAAAATAGTGTTTGGATTGAACCACATTTGTAGTTTTAGCAATTTGGAAACAATTGGAGACCAACCATTTGGTTCTTATGCATTGTGGTGAATATTAGGAGCTTGTTAGACCATACGGTCACCTGTCATGACATGGGTTACACCATAGCTTATATTTCAAGGTATGAAAGCTTTGGGAGTGTTTGGCTTCCCTCCTTTTATTGCTTCCCATTTGTTGTTTGATAGCAAAAGCAATTTAAAGATATGCCATGATGCAAACACGATAAACAAAAAGTGGAAAAATTCTTCGTATTTTCATTACCAAGTTGGGGCTGTTACAAATCTACCCCCCTTACAGGAATTTCGTCCCGAGATTCTAGGCTTGAGTGAAGAAGGCGGGTATTCCTGATGAAGACTAGTTTCTCGCTCCCATGTGGCTTCTTCCTCAGAATGGTTAGACCATTGGATTTTGAGGAACTTGATGGTCTTGTTGCGGGTTTTCCTCTCCGCTTCATCCAAGATGCGGATAGGATGCTCGCGATAGGTCAAATCTTCCTGAATGTCCAACGCCTCATGATCAACCCCACGGATGGGATCCTTGAAACAACGCCGGAGTTGGGAGACATGGAATACATCATGCACATCCGGGAAGTTGGAAGGTAGCTCGAGTTGATATGAGAGATCTCCTCGCTTGGCTAGGACGGTGAAAGGGCCAACATAGCGAGGTGCCAATTTGCCCTTAATTCCGAAACGACGAACGCCTCGGAGAGGAGAGACTCGAAGGTAGGCCTTGTCACCAATGTCATTGTGGACCTCTTGATGGTGCTTGTCATAATAGCTTTTCTGCTGGGACTGAGCAGCCTTGAGATTTTCCTGAATGATACGGACTTTCTCCTCGGCTTCATTGATCACATCCGGACCGAAGAGTGACCTCTCTCCGGTTTCAGACCAATTGAGAGGAGTTCGGCATTTTCTCCCATATAGAACCTCAAAGGGAGCCATTTGCAAACTGGCTTGATAGCTATTGTTGTAAGAGAACTCGGCGAGAGGGAGGTACTTTTCCCAACCCTTGCCGAAGGAGATGACACAAGCCCGAAGCATGTCCTCAAGAACTTGGCTTACTCTTTCAGTTTGACCATCGGTTTGAGGATGATAGGCTGTGCTGAAGTTGAGACGGGTTCCAAGAGCCGTTTGGAAACTTTGCCAAAATTTGGACACAAATAAGCTTCCACGGTCTGAGATGATCCTCAAGGGAACCCCGTGCAAGGGAACAATCCGGGCCATATAGCTCCGCCAATTTAATGGAGTTGATATCCTCTCGAACCAGAAGGAAATGGGCAACTTTGGATAGACGATCAATGACTACCCAAATAGCATTGTTACCCTTTTGTGATCTTGGAAAGCCGGTGATGAAATCCATACCAACTTCATCCCATTTCCACTCAAGGAATGGCTATGGGGCGAAGGGTACCGGCTGGTCTTTGATGTTCAGCCTTCACTCGGCGACAGACGTCGCATTCAGCAACATATTTGGCAATTTCCCGCTTCATCCGGGTCCATCAGAATTTGGGACGGAGGTCTTGGTACATCTTTGTGCTACCGGGATGGATGGATATAGGAGATTCATGGGCTTCTTGGAGTATCAACTCCTTGGTATTTCCCGTCTTGGGCACCACAAGACGGTTCCCAAAATAGACCACACCGGAATCATCAACGGAGAAATACTTGGCCTTCCCACTTCCAATATTCTTCTTGATCTTGCGGATGCCAGCATCATGTTGCTGGGCGGCCTTGATTTCATCCTCAAGTGTGGATTTGATCTCGAGGTTAGCTAGATAACCGGAGGGAACAATCTCTAGATTCAACCTATCAAATTCCTCGTGGAGAGCCGGTTGTGCCTGTTCTACCATCACGGTGTTGCAATAGGCCTTGCGACTCAAAGCATCGGCCACGACATTAGCCTTGCCGGGCTGATAGTTGAGGGTCACATCATAGTCTTTGATCAATTCCAGCCATCTCCTCTGCCTCAAGTTCAGATTCGGCTGGGTGAAGAGATACTTCAGACTTTGATGGTCGGAGTAGATCTCGCAATGGTTGCCCAACAGGTAGGGCCTCCATTGCTTCAAAGCATGTACCACGGCGGCAAACTCCAAATCATGAGTTGGATAATTTTGCTCATGTGGTTTGAGTTGACGAGAGGCATAGGCGACCACTTGGCCTTCTTGCATCAAAACACATCCCAAGCCTTGAAGTGATGCATCACAATAGACGACAAAGTCCTTGTCTGTGTCGGGAAGGACAAGCACCGGAGTGGTGGTGAGCTTGACCTTGAGGGTTTGGAAACTTTCTTCAGCCTTGTCTGACCACAAAAATTGTTTATTCTTCTTGAGAAGGTCAGTCAATGCCTTGGCTATTTTGGAAAATCCCTCGATAAATCGTCAATAATAACCCGCCAATCCAAGGAAGCTTCGGATATCCTTGGCGGACTTGGGAGTTGACCAATCCAGGATTGCCTGAATCTTGTCTGGTATCACCGCTACTCCAGTAGCTGACACCACATGACCGAGGAAAATGAGCTCTTTCAGCCAAAACTCACACTTGGAGAACTTGGCATAGAGGCGGTGATCTCAAAGCTTGGTCAAGACTAGCCGAAGATGCTCAGCATGTTCTTCTTCGGTTTTGGAGTAGACAAGGACGTCATTGATGTAAATGATGACAAACTTGTCGAGGTACTCGTGGAAGATGGAGTTCATCAGCCTCATGAATGTACCCGGAGCATTTGTGAGGCCGAAAGACATGACGGTGTACTCATATAACCCATAACGGGTAGTGAAAGCCGTCTTTGGAATATCCTCCTTTCGGATTTTAATCTGATGGTAGCCTGACCTCAGGTCCATCTTGGAGAATACCGTTGCACCAGCTAGTTGATCGAACAAGTCAGTTATTCTGGGAATTGGATACCTGTTCTTGATGGTCACCGCATTCAGAGGGCGGTAATCAACAACCAGACGAGGAACATTTGTATCCCTCTTCTTGACAAAGATGAACGGGCAGCCCCAAGGTGAGCTACTCGGCCGGATGAATTCCTTTTCTAGCAGCTCATCAAGTTGCTTCTTTAATTCAGATAGCTCTTCCGTTGGCATGCGGTAGGGCCTTTGGAAACTGGGGCGGTTCCCGGAACCAACTCAATCACAAACTCCACGCTGCGATCAGGTGGCATGCCAGGCAATTCCTCCGAAAAAACATCAGGGAAATCACACACCACTGCAACTTCATGCATTTCTGGCGGTGTGGTTCCTTCTAGGAAACACAAGCTGATCTGAGTGGAGTGGCAGCGGAGGGAATTGCGGACGAAGGTGACCAATAACTCACCAGCCCGACGGTTGGATGGATCACGGTGACAGACTTGGCAGCACAGTCCAGGTTGGCCTGATATTTGACTAACCAATCCATCCCCAGAATTACATCTAGCCCTTCTGACTTCAGTGCTATCAGTTGGAACGGGAAAGACCAATAGCCTATGGTAATCTAGACCTCGAAAGTAACCCACTTGGTTTGCCAACGAGACCCTGGTGTCTTAACCACTAGTGGGGAATCCATGTTCTCAAACGGTATTTGATGGTTGTGTGCAAATGCTATTGATATGAATGAATGCGATGCTCCAGAATCAAACAAGACTGAAGCAGGGTAATCATTGATTCGAAGCGTACCCATGAGGACTCCGGGGTCCTCCTCAACGCCTTCAGCCGAGACGTGGTTCAGGCGGCCACGGCTGACGGTGGTAGCCTTGGCGGCTGGGGTAGAGGGTGCTGGTGTAGGTGCTGCGGGAGCCGGTGCCTTCTGGGGACACTCCCTGGAGTAGTGCCCCGGCAGGCCACAGGCAAAGCAAGTGAGCCCCGGCGGTGCAGGCAGCCGAGGTCGAAAGCCGCCTCCGGCCGCACCCAAGGTCGAAGTCGCTGGGCGAGGTGGAGGTGGCAAGTACCCGGTGGGCTTCGGCGCGGAGGGTGCCTTAGGCACAGTGCTGAAGGGCACGAATACTCGGCGCTTCTTGCCCTCAGAAGAAGAGGAGCTTTGGTGGTCAGTGGAAGCTGGCCTCTTGGAAGCCTCCAGCTCCTTCCTACCTTGCTCCATGGTGAGAGCCTGGTTGTAGAGCTCCTGGTAGGAGGTGAACTTGAAGGGTAGGAGCTCGTATCGGAGACAAGGTGCGAGCCCCTTACGGAAGAGGTATTGCTTGTCTTCGTCATTCATCATGTCCCGAGGGGCGTAACGGGAGAGGTGGTTGAACTCCCGTCCATAAGACTGGACGTCCATGCGTCCCTGGGTCAAGTCCAGGAACTCCCTCCTCCTGAGCTCCAGGATGGGCTTGGGGATATACGCCGCACGGAAAGCGGCGCGGAACTCCTCCCAAGTGAAGACATGGCCCGCGGCAACCATTGCCACGTGGCTCTCCCACCAGGAGCCAGCGGCTCCATCCAACAGGTAGGTGGCGAAGTTGACATGTTCCGTAGCCAGAACGTGAAGAGCGGCAAACTTGCGCTCTAAAGCCCGAAGCCAATCATCCGCATCAAGCGGTTCCTTCGCTTCAGAGAAAGTGGGAGGTTGGGACCGCAAGAACTCGGTGAGAGTGGTGCAGTCCGTGTTCCTCCGTGCACCCTGCTGCACCAACTGCGCGAGTAGATTCTCATTGCGCATGCGGCCCTCTTCAATAATCATCAGAACCTCCGCCATAGTGGGTGGCGGCGGTGGATCAGGATTGCTCTGTTCACCACGACGGGTAGGAGCCATTCTGAAGAATTGGAACAATGACATAGTTAGTAAACACCTTCGACAGATAGGATAGATCATTAAGGTGCTCCCAGATATAGATATTGAAGATGGCAAACACTAAGACAGATTTAGACAACCACGGTGACATAGCGTCATCGCGGCGATATCAAACGGAGATAACGGACTCGAGACATAACTGGACGGTAGAAACCCAAGCCCCGAGAACCTAAACATCGACACCAAGCATAAAACAAATAGAGGTAAGAAATCAAAGTAGAGAGAGTTGGATGAGGAGTAAAAAGAATCCTAAGAAGGTTTTCACAACTCATTTTTAGGTTATAAATAATTTTCAACTAGACTCGACATCGACCAATAGAAAGGGTTTCCTACAGGCAGTCCTGCTCTGATACCAACTTGTAGCGCCCCGACCCCAGAACTATACAGTGAAACGTTGTGTAACCGGTCATGCTACACAATCGAGGGTTACTTGGTTTACCAATCCTAGGCCAAAACTCATTGGCAGGTGTGCTCGGAATGGATCATCGGCACACAACACCTCGATCATGCCATAAGCTCAGACATCGCTTTCACGTATAGTAAAGAGACCAAGACTTGTGGAACAAACTGGCACATTGCAGACTCTACGACACAAAACTCATATAGCAACTCATATATGAGAAAGATACAAATATTACACATCAAAAGGTCACAGACCAACAATTCAACAAGCGGAAGCGAAGTAGTGTTGTCTAGTACAACAAGATCCAAATATAGGGCCTAAGAGGCCTACACATAAATAAACCCAGCCAGCTTGCTCCACGGTCCCAAGCTGCCACCTGGGAACCCCAGACCACTAGTCGATGTCCACGTAGAACCCACCTAGCTGCTCGGTGTCGTCCTCCTCTGAAATACAAATATAAAGGCAGCAAAGAGAGACTGAATACGATGTACTCGCAAGTTTAGTAGGGCGATATAGGACCAATGACTGACGGAGGCTCTAAGCTGTATATGTAGCTATTTTGCATAAAGCTAGTTTTCCATTTAAAAGATATAAAGGACACCAGGCATCGTCTACTCAGAATACTTTTCATAAAGGGGATAAGAGGATAACATTTCATCTTCGGTTCTCGTTGAACCTACTTGTAGCCATAAATACCTCTCATCTCCACCAAAGGCACTCCCTCGAATTCCCCTCGAGGAAATGAACCTTTCACACACCCGTTGAGTTGCAACCTTTAGCTGCCAATTTTAATTCAGAAGGTTATACTTTTCTATGAGCTAATCCGCCTTTCCCAAGATTTGTCCATAACCGTGGACACGGCTTTTCGAAAAGATTTAACCCTGCAGGGGTGTACTATTTTACCCATTGGTACCGTCCGGCTCACCTAGTTAGCCCTCTTCCGGGGAAGGCCGGCGAGCGGGCGCAGTTAGACCTTTACAAAGCATGAGGCTTACTCAAGGGCCATCAGTGTGCGGAAGGACAGGTTCAGCGCCTCCAACGCCCTGCCCCGCGGCCACATCCTAAACACCACCATCCTCGTTCCTTTTTCCACCCACACACTCACGCGCAAATGGAAATAGCAAACTAGAGGACCCTTGACAAGCCCCTCACAAATTATTCGGTCACAGGGGATTCCATATGTCCCCACCTTTGGCAGCACGCTCGGTTCTTGGTTCTAGCTAAAAGCACTCTCAGCCTAGGCGGCAAGAATGAGGCAAATCACCATCCCCGATGGCAACTCATCCAACCCTTTAAGCAAATTAATTAAGTACCACACACATCCTCCCCATTGTCCGATCATTCCATCAGTTTCATAATTCATGGAAATAAACAACGGACAGCTAAGCTTTTAACTAAGCATGGCTAAGCATTGCTAAGCATATAACAACAACAAGTATATTATTGTCTCAGGCCAACACATCATCTCTAGGGTTCATAGGTTGGGATACATGTGATTGGCTCGGGAAAAACATGCATTCATAGGATACTCTATGTCTTGACCAAAGATGACATTTGAATCGCATGCAATAATATGGTGGACAAAATAATTTGATAAAAGCATAGGATGCTAGATGCCAAGAAGGTTAGGTTATCTCTTGCCTTGCATGCCGGGGCGTGTAGTACTGCTCGTCGGGGTAGGCGAGGGAACCCTCGACTCCGGAAACTATCGATACCCAAAATAATACAAAGGAACAAATAAATCACACGAATACAAGGTGCAATGCACAATCACATGATGCCATGACAAGTTTATGCAAGGTATCAACATTTAATTTATCTAACAAATTAAATGGGGTTCCAAATAATTAGTACAACTGTTTGGAAACAACCCCATATGTATCTTAGTGACCATATTATTTATAACTTATTACATTATTAGAGAAAAGGCTCAAATATGCATGAACATGACATGAATAGGTAGGTTTTGTTCTTCCGATCATTTTGGTACCTTATTTGTAACTTTTCGGGTACCGAAGAATAAATAGTAATTTAAATGATTATTTGGATTTATATTTTTAACCAAGTAAAGATTTATACCAAAGTGCAAGTTGTTGTCATGAGGTGATATTAGCATGTTTAGATAGCATTTGAAATACTGATCAAATTGGTATATCATTTGCAAGATTTGGATTAAAAGAGGTTAAGTTATGATTTTCACAAATTTTAAGTTGGTTCGGAATATATCCGGATTGGTCCGGAATATTCCGGGTGGTCCGGAATAATCCGGGCTAATTCCGAGCCAAATCCGAGGTGACCTCAAAAAGTTTCTGTTAGGGTTTCGGAATTTTCCCGGAAAGGTCCGGAATTTTCCGGTCGACCCGGAATCGATCCGGAATAATCCGGGTGATTCCGGACGACCCTGAAGCTGGGCAACTGCGACGGCGGCGGCGGTTGCGCGCGGTGAGAGCACGCAAAAGAGGGAGAGGGGGAACAGGAGGAAGTCTAAGGGATGGGCATGCTCACCAGGAGCACGTAGGCGTGGTCGGTGAGGACGGGGTTTTCACGGTGGCCAGATTTTGTCGAGGACGAGCACGGCGAGCGGCGGACCGACCTCGGGAAGACGAGCTCGATTAGCTCGACTCGGGGCCTCCCAGCAAGCGTGCTTCGGTGGTGGAGGTAGAGGAGGAGCAGGCGGAGCTGGTGGTGGCTTCGGCTTGCCCCGAGGTGGCCGGAGTCGACGGCGATGCGCGGAGAACGGCGGCGGGGCGGCGTCGGTCTTGGGACTAGCTAGAGCTCAAGCTCGATCCGGAAACAGGGAAAGAAGATGGGGAAAGAGAGGGGGAGCAGGTGGCGCGTCGTGGTGGTCTCCTTGTCCTCCAGGGAGGGCCTCGGCAGTGGGTGTGGCACGAGGCGTGTGGACACGGCGGCATGGGCGCGGGGCGGCATGGCGCCAGTGCGCCCTGTCGCCACTGTGCTCCATTCGGAATTTTCCGGAAAGGTCCGGAAAATTCCGGTCGACCCGGATTGGATCCGGAAAAATCCGGGTCATTCCGGACGATCAGCTTTTGGCAGAAACGGCTAGTTTTTATTTGAGCCTCTACCTTGGTCCAAAATTTACATAATTTTTTTTTGGATTTTGAACAAGTTAACGTGATTTCAAAAATAGTGTTTGAATTGAACCATATTTGTAGCTTTAGCAATTTGGAAACAATTGGAGACCAACCATTTGGTTCTTATGCATTGTGGTGAATATTAGGAGCTTGTTAGACCATACGGTCACCTGTCATGACATGGGTTACACCATAGCTTGCATTTCAAGGTATGAAAGCTTTGGGAGTGTTTGGCTTCCCTCCTTTTATTGCTTCCCATTTGTTGTTTGATAACAAAAGCAATTTAAAGATATGCCATGATGCAAACACGATACTCAAAAAGTGGAAAAATTCTTCGTATTTTTCATTACCAAGTTGGGGCTGTTACATATTTTATCTTATCATTATGTTGTAACGCCCCAAGATCGGTACTATGCAGATTTTAGCGTTCCAGCCAAATCCGCATAATAACGATCCTAAAGGACGCCCACCAGGCATAACGTGCACGTCGCAACACACACGTTATGCGGGTGGAATTGTGATAACATTACAACAGTTCTCGATGGAACCCACAAAAGAACATATATACAACAACGACTCACCGAGTCAAGAACGAAAGATACAACACAAAGAACCAAGCAACAGCGGAAGCGAAGTAGCGTCCGACTACGGACAAGATACAAATTGGACTAAGAGTCCTGAAGATAAATGAAGGCACCATATCCCTGTCCAGGCCAAGCCGGAGGGATTCCCAAGCTAACGTCATTAGACTTCAAACTTGTCGGCTGCATTGGAATAGTAGCCCCAAAGGGGTCAGTACTATAAACAGTACTGGCAAGTAATACTCACAAGATATCAAAGCTGGAATTCCGGGGGGAAGAGGGTTAGTGATTGAGGCGGCGACAAGCAACACTAACAACTTATAGAGACACGCTACAACTTTCCATCTAAAAGAGACAAGGTAAGAGAGCGCAAAAGGAACCAACTATACTACTCACCACATCAAAAACCCGCCCAAGTATTACTCCCTCGATCAACCGCCCGCGAGGAAGCAATCAGGGCAACTCACACGGTGGACAAGTTTTATGGGTTATTATTCAAGTAATCTATCTTACTAGTCAAGTTATTATCATTATAAGGTGCAAGTTGTCTATGATCTTTTTAGCCAGCGCATTTCACCAAGTCGTCCATAACCACGGACACGGCTTTTCGAAAAGATTTCACCCTGCAAGGATGCACCAATGAACCCACACGCATCGAAACACTCGCTTAGAGGTGTACCGGTGGAGCGTTCGACGCAATACTTCCCTTCTCTACAAACAAGTCCAGGGAGACACCTAGCTAGGTCTGATCCACCTTGAGAGTCCGGCCGAAGCTTCGAGGTGGGCCTAACCGATGCGTGGACTGATGTCGGGAGGAACACTCATACGATTGCCCTCCGTCCACATGCGATTAACGCATGGTCCGCAACCCTACCACAAGTAACCACGTAACCATCATCATCTTAGCTGCTCATCATCATCATCGTTGTACGCGCGCAAATGGAAAAACCCGAACTACTTGTGGAATCTGGACAGGTTTGAGGATCCGGTAATAGATTGCGGGGAGGCCCATAGAACTCCCACATGTGGTTAGTGCGCTCAGTCTTGGATCAGCGGAAAAGAACTCGGGTCCTAGGCGACACTAGCAGAACAAATCACCACGATTGGCCTTCCGCCGGTGCCTTATCTTTATTATGTTATTCCATCGCAATAGAAAAATAAAGATTACCATTTTAAGTTGAGCCTAGCTATCATGTTAACCACATGACCAGATAAAGAGATAACAGGACTCAAGCAAAGCACCTAAGCATGCACTACGACTCGCAAGGCTAACAAGGTAAACAAGCAACAGGGTAATAGGAGGTGGGGGTGTGGCTATATCATGGCTGCCAGGTAAACATGCAAATAGGATCGGGACACAAGCATCGATACATAAGGCTAGCAAGGAACAAAAGATAGGACGAGTAAGAGACAGAAAACAAGCAAAGATAGCAAGGGAGTATCACTTGCCTGCAATCCGGTAGAGGTAGCAGAACCTGTCGTTGCTCACATCAACTCATCGTCCTATTCCCGAAGAAGCAACGAACACCGGAAACATAAAAGATGCATTTTACTACTACGGCAAAAGAAGCGGCATGTTGATGACATGAAGCATGACAAATTAAATGTGATCCAATTTTATCCCTAACACATGGCAAAGCATTTTAAATGGGATCGGTGCACAATATAGATGCACCGGACAAATCCCATAATTAAAGTTGGATTAATTCGACTAAATGAACAATTGTTCGATGTTGATTAACCATGCATGGTTTTAGATAAGATACGCATATATGGTATAGGGATAGGGCGTGGGGTCACACATCGGATTGGGGAAACTTCGGATCCGGAGAGGAAGCAGTCGACGTAGTCCAAGTAGTCGAAGTAGTCGTCCCATCCAGAGTCGAAGTAGTCGAGGTAGTCGACGACGTGGAACTAGTCGTACTCGGGTCGTCGTCGTGGCGGACCTTGGCGTTCCGGGCTTCGGGGTTGTCGGGGTTCACGGTACGGGGATCGGTCTTCATGGACGCGCACGAAGGCGGCCAACACAAACGGACAACAAACACGGAGAACTTGGCGGGTTCCGGTGTCGGGGAAGATCTTGTCGTATCTCCATTCACGATCGTCGGGGTTCACCGCATCGGGTGTCGGCCTTCGGCTTCATGACAGGAAACGGGGGGCTTCACGACGAGAACATCCGGAGAACTCGATCATCGGGGAACTCCGGGCTTCACGACGGAACGCGCCGGAAACGGGAACACGACGGGAACGGGAAGCAGCCGTCGGGAACTTGACGGGGACGTGCACGACAGCGGGCAGCAGCAACTCGCACGGACAGGAGCACGCAACGGAGGACGTCCACGGGGACGGAAACATCGGGAACGTCCGTCGGGAAACAGGCACGGCACCGGGGACGGGGACGGGACACGACGGCAGCAACACGAACACGGTGACAGACGGGGAGTGGCTGCACGGGAACAACTCGAATCGGAGGCAGCACACGGGGACGCAAAGGCCGTCGGGGAAGAGCACGGGGAGGCATCGGGCATCTACGGCTCGGGTGCGGGGAGGAGCTTGCTGGCGGAGACAAGGCATGGCCGCGCGCGGCGGACAGCGACGGGGACGCGCGGGTCGAGCAGGGGATCGAGGGCCGCCGGGGAAGGGCGGAGCTCACGGGAGAGGAGGAGCAGAGCTCGGGCGCGTGTGGGATGGCCGGCGAGCTGGCAGGGCGAAGCAGGGGCGGCTGGCGGTGGCTCGGGGCGGGGCACGACCGGGACAAGGTGAGGAGGCGGGGTCGAGCTCCTGGCGACGGTGCGAGGTGGAGAGCGGCTGAAGGTGTAGGAGGGAGGCACAGAGGAAAAGGGAGTGAGGGAGCCGGAGGAGGTTGGCCACGGCCGGGAGGGGATCGAGCCGGGGGCGGGAGCTCGCGTGCGGGGAGGTGCGGCCGGTGATGGAGGAGGTGTTCGGGAGAGGAGAGAGGAGGTGCACAGAGAGAGAGAGAGAGAGAGAGAGAGGAGAGGATAAGGAGAGAGGAGGGATGGACCTGAAAAGAAAAGAAAAAGGACCTAACTACGAGGTGGAACGGCTTGAAAGCAAAAAGGAAAAAGAAGGGGAGGGTGGCTGCAAAAAGACAGGGGGTGGGAAAGGAAAACTGCCAGGGGATTTCTAGGGTTTGGAGGTTAGGTGGGCTTTGGGCCAGGTTTGGGCTACTCTCTCGCTTGCTCAAAACATTTTCTTTTGCAAAACAATTTTGGTAATTAATTTTAGAAAACGGAGACAACTGTCTCGGCAAAACTTTTGCGACAAGTTTTTGCAAAATAAAATAGGTTTTAATAAAAAAATAGATTTTTTTGCCAAAAACATGTGATGTGCATGATGCTGATGTCATGATGATGCGAAAAAGAAAAACAAACAAAATCTAATTTGGGGAAAACCCCGGGACATTACATATGTCTTCTACTGAAAACACTAAGTTGTGTGACTTTACTAGCACTAATAACAATGATTTCATATGCTCTCCAATTGCTCCACCCGCTACTAAAGCAGAATTTTATGAAATTAAACCTGCCTTGCTAAATCTTGTTATGAAAGAGCAATTTTCTGGTGCTAGTACTGATGATGCCGCCTCTCATTTAAATAACTTTGTTGAGTTATGTGATATGCAAAAGTATAAAGAGGTGGAAAGTGACATCATAAAACTGAAGCTTTTCCCTTTCTCTTTGAGAGGGAGAGCAAAAGAATGGTTATTGTCTTTGCCTAGAAATAGCATTGATTCTTGGATTAAATGCAAAGATGCTTTTATTGGAAAATATTATCCACCTGCTAAAATCATACAACTAAGGAGTAACATTATGAACTTTAGACAATTTGATAATGAACATGTTTCTCAAGCTTGGGAGAGAATGAAATCTATGGTTAAGAATTGTCCCACGCATGGATTAACTATGTGGATGGTTATCCAAACTTTTTATGCAGGTTTGAATTTTTCTTCAAGGAACCTTTTGGACTCGGCCGCGGGAGGCACCTTCATGTCCACCACATTAGGTGCAGCAACTAAACTCTTGGATGAGATGATGACAAATTATTCACAATGGCACACCGAAAGAGCTCCAAGTGGTAAGAATGTAAATTCTGTCGAGGAAATTTCCTCTTTGAGTGATAAGGTTGATATGATTATGTCTATTCTTGCTACCAATCAGTCCAATATTGATCCTAATAATGTTCCTCTTGCTTCATTAATTGCCCAAGAAAAGGATCAAATTGATGTTAATTTTCTTAATAGAAACAACTTCAACAATAGTGCTTATCGAAATAATTTTGGTAGTAACAACTATAAGCCTTATCCTCCCAATAATTGCAACTCATATGTTAAATCCTATGATCAAGGAGTTAGTAATTGTAGATTGGATGAAATAGAGAGGTCTACCAAAAAGTTCATGCACGAACAACACGAGCAAAATAAAATCTTCTCTAGGCAAATGAATGAGAATTCTTTTATATTAAAAAATATAAATGACCAACTTGGTGAATTAAATAAAGAAATCTCTAAACTTAAAACAAGGCTCGTTAATACTGAAGCTTGCATTTCAAATATATCCCAAACTCAAGCTACTTTGATTAACCGAATGGCTGCCAAACCTGAATTAGTTGCTCCTACTGAAACTGATGCCTTTGTGTCCTTAAAACCTGCTGATACTCCTGTTGCTTCGATTAATATTGATGGAGATTATAAAGCTTTGAATAGATATGAGTGCCCTATTGATCCTAAAATTGTTGATAAAACTCCTAGCCCGTTTCCAAAGGATCATGGAAAACTTGAAAAACTTGATAGTCTAGTCTCTAAAGTAGACGTTCTTGCTCATAATATTGAAATTTTGAAAATTAGAACCACTCCAAATCAAGACAAACATACTGAATCTTTAAATGCTATCTCTCTTCAAATTAATGAAAATGAAAGGATGATGGCTCTCTTGAAAGCTAGGTGGGCTAGAGAGGAAGAAGAAGCTAGAATTGCTGAAATGAATAGGAAAACTGTTAAAGTTTATACTATCCAAACTACTAAAGAGGATCCTCCTAGTTTATTTAAAGATGATGAAATTGATTTTGATAATTGCAATCTTACTGAAGTCATTAAGTTCCTACAAAAACTTGCTAAGACACCGGACTCTAGTAAAATAAATCTTGCCTTTACCAAACACATTACCGATGCTCTTATCAAGGCTAGGGAAGAAAAACTAAAGCTTGAAACCTCTATCCCTAGGAAGTTAGAAGATGGTTGGGAACCCACTATTAAGATGAAAATAAATGACTTTGATTGTAATGCCTTGTGTGATCTTGGTGCTAGTGTTTCTGTTATGCCTAAAAGTTTCTATAATATGCTTGATTTAAATCCTTTGGAAGAATGCTATTTAAATGTTCATCTTGCTGATTCTTCTAAAAAGAAACCTTTGGGTAGAGTTGATGATATCCTTATTGTTGTTAATGATAATTATGTTCCTGTTGATTTTATTGTTATGGATATTGAGTGCAATGCTTCTTGTCCTATTATTTTGGGAAGACCGTTTTTGAGAACCGTTGGTGCTATTATTGATATGAAAGAGGGAAATATAAGGTTTCAGTTCCCCCTTAAAAAAGGGATGGAACACTTCCCTAGAAAGAGAAAGAAGCTTCCTTTTGAATCAATCATAAGGTCAAGCTATGCTCTTGATGTTGCAAAGGCCTCTGAAAAAACTTGATATTTGGCATTGCGCCTAGCTAAAAGGCGTTAAAGAAAATCGCTTGTTGGGAGGCAACCCATCTTTTATTTTCAGTTTGCTTTTTGCTTTTCTTGAGTCATGAAGTTATTACCTCTGTAGAAACTTCATTGTATCTTTTTCTTTTGGTTTTTTGTGCCAAGTTTAGCCTCTAATGCATTGAAAGTGCGAGGTATTGTTTTGCTGTCCAAAAACAGATTTTGTGCGCCTGTTGCACGAAAATCCTAAAATCGTCAGAATCTTATCTTTTTCTGATAATTTTTTACAGCAAGCCTGATGCTTTTATCTATCTTTCGTTAGTTTTGAGTTTTCTGATTTGAGCTAAGAAGTGCCTCGAAAATTCAATCTTTAAAGACTGTCCAGTTTTTACAGATTCTGCTTTTATTTTGCATTTGTCTCTTTACCATCGTCATATGTAATACTCTAGGGTTAGAGTGCCACATTGAGGCTTAGTAAACTGTAGCTAATGTCCAATGAATTTGGTTTGCAATTTGTCCTAAGTTGAACACTTGTGCATTTTAATTTATGAGCACTAACCCTCTAATCAAATTATGAGAAGTTTTGTGTGAAGTGAGTTTTTAAGTTCCAAAGGAGAGAAATATGAAGAAATCGAGGATGGATCAGAGCTCAAGCTTGGGGATGCCCCCAAGGCACCCCCTCTGAATATTAAGAACTATCAAAAGTCAAAGCTTGGGGATGCCCAAGGCACCCCCTCATCTTCATCGACTATCATAAGGTCGTCTTCGTTGAACTTTGTTTTTATCACTTTACATATTATGTGCTATGATTGGAGCGTCTTTTTACTTTCAGTTTTGTTTGTTTGTTTGCTGGTCATATCTTTGTTGGATCCTAGCTTTATTTGTGTGGGAGAGAGACACGCTCCGCTTTTTCGTTTGAATACTCCTTTGCTTCGCTTATATCTTTTTGAGTATTCTTAGCTACTATCTGTTTTCTAGTAAGCTCTCGCTTTTAGCTTTTATCTTGTTTAGAGCTGCTAGTTGTTATGTTAAACTCTCTTGTTCTTCACTTATACTTGTTGGAGAGTTTTTGTTGAAAAATTGCTTGAATTGTCAATGCGACAAAATGATATTTGTGTGATGATAGAATAAAATGAAAAGCCTGCATAGTTTTGTAGATCATGGTGTGGATACTTGATGCTTCTCAATTGTTTTGAGATGTTAAGTTGAATGCTTAAACTTGCTGGTTATTTGAGTGGAATTGATTAGTAAAGAAATATGGTTGAAAGCTTGAAATTGTGTGGTTTTTCACAGTTGTTAATTCATAGAGCTAATCTTTCCATCAAAAGAATTGTTTGGTCAACAAGGGGGACGGTGTAGAGTTTTTATGGTTATGACTGGTAAATTTATTATGTTGTTTTGTTACCGGTTATTATTAGATGTTTGCTTCAAACACTCTTTTTGCTAAGCCTAAAAATTTGTACTGAGTGTATGGTTCACTCGTGCATCCAATCCCCAAAGCCAAACTTTCTTGCCAGCTGAGTCCATCATATCTAGCTATGCATGGTATTTCCTGCCATTCCAAGTAAATTTGTCATGTGCTACCTTTAAAAATTCAAAATACTTCTTTTTGTGCCTCTGTTTTTAAGCTCATGATGGAGCAATAGAGAGCTAGATATAACTTGTGACGAGCAAGGTCATTTCCCCCCTTTCACCTGGTGTCGATGGATTACGTCTTCACTTGAATCAACCCGAGAGCAGCTTAAGGAAAATATAAATATAACTCACAATTCTCCTCCGCACAATGCAAATATGAGAAATCAGCCCAAACATTGGACAGTGGTGAAACCAAGGAGAAAGAAGAGTGTACTCGCTCCTCTAAAAACCAGCTGCTCTCACAAGTCTAAAAAACCTTGCTTGTCATGAGGGACTAGATAGCTTCTCTGTTGTGAAGTCGTTGACGAAAGCATGCATGTCTCAAAAATTGTTTTACTTCTGTTTTTTTTAAAAAGCTCTAGCACATGACTAATCCCTGCTTCCCTCTGCGAAGGGCCTTTCTTTTACTTTTATTGTTGAGTCAGTTTTCCCTTTTTCCTTCTATCTCCACAAAAGCAAACATCTAGTGTTGACCCTGGGTATCGTTGAGCATTATCAAGATTAAACATGAATCTTTATATTGACTTTATCTATGAGATAAGCCGTTGGAGTTGAAGCTTTTTGCTAATTCTTACATCTTCCTTTGTGTTGATTCTCAAACACTTTTGTTATGGAATTATTATCCTTGTGAATTAGACAAATATGTTGATCATATTGTTTTCATGTCTTTGACATACTATTTATGAAAGGTTTTGCTTGAATGATTCAACTTGTTTATTCATTGCTTTCTTGCTATCAATTATAGACAATTGTTTTGTGTCTCTTCATTCACATCCTTTGATTTGCATTACTATCTTGATCAAGATTGTTTTGGTTGCATGTGTCATCAAAAAATATTTGTTATCACTTACCTACTCGAGGACGAGTAGGAGTTAAGCTTGGGGATGCTGATACGTCTCAAACATATCTATAATTTTGAGTGATCCATGCTAGTTTTGTGATATTGTCACATGTTTTTACTATCAATTATATCATTTTTATGCATTTTGTCGGACTAACCTATTGACAAGATGCCCAGTGCAAGTTCTCTGTTTTTGCTGTCTTTTTGTTTCAGAAATTTACTTCTGGAAATATTCGCGGAATTGGACCAAAATTTACGAAGATTATTTTTACGCCAAGACGAAGACGGAGTCCGAAGGGGCACTAGAGGCGACCCTGAGGGCAGGGACGGCCTCCTTCCGCGGGCGCACCCTAGGGCTTGGATGGGACCCACCCCTGCCCCTCGGGTGTCTCCTCGACCCCTTCTGACGCCTATAAATTGCCTTCTGACCTAAAAACATAGGGGCGGCCATTATTTTCCAGAAACTCGACCTCGACGCGCCGTCACCGAAAACCCTAGTTCGGGGTCCAATCTGAAGCTGATCCCGGCACTCTGCCGGAGGGGAGATCGATCCTGGAGGGCTCTTCATCACCGTGCCTTCCTCCGGGATGAGTTGTGAGTAGTCTCACCTTGGACTACGGGTCCATGGCAGTAGCTAGTTCATAGTCTCACTCTCTTGTGCTTCATGTGTGATGATCTTGTGAGCTGCCTAACATGATCAAGATCTATTATTGTAATACTATGTGATGTGTTTGCTGGGATCCGATGGATTATGAAGTTATGTTCAGATTGTGCAAGATTCTTATATTATTGATTTATGTTCTTGCATGCTCTCCGATGTGCGTAGTTACTTTGGCCAAGGATTGTGTGTATCTCCAAGAGAGAGTATTTATGCTAGATAGTGGGTTCATGCCCCCTTTTGTTCCTGGGCACGAGTGATAGAAACGTCTAAGGGTGAGGGTGTGCTGTTGCTACTAAGGGTAAAACAGCGGTGTTAATGTCTCTTTTGATATTAGTATTGCTTATTTCATGCACTTTACTTAATGCAATTGTCTGTTGCTTGCAACTTAATACCGTTGGGTGACAGGCTGGATAGCGATCCCACGGTGGACTTTTTAGACAAAGACGCAGTTGGACTCAACGGTCTTTGTTCCTTGTTGTGATGCCTCCATAAATATTATCATGTCCTTTATGTCATAGCTAAATTGGGTTTGTGTCATGATCTTGTCAATTGCCTAGCTGTAATTCGTTCACCCATCACATACATATTTTATTTACTTGAGAGACTCCACTAGTGAACCCATGGCCCCCGGTCCATCTTTTTACATTATTTACAACCTCATTTACTTACTTTTCATCATCATTACTCCTCTGGTCACTTTTCATTATTTCATGCACAATCTGAACATAACTTCATAATCCATCGGATCCCAGCAAACACATCACATAGCATTACAATAATCGATCTTGATCATGAAGAGATACAAAACAATTGTCTATAATTGATAACAAGAAAGCAATGAGTAAACAAGTTGAATCATTCAAGCAAAACCTTTCATAAATAGTATGTTAAAGACATGAAAGCAATGTGATCAACATATTTGACTAATTCACAAGGATAATAATTCCATGACAAAAGTGTTTGAGAATCAACACAAAGGAAGATGTAAGAATTAGCAAAAAGCTTCAACTTCCAACGGCTTATCTTATAGATAAAGTCAATATAAAGATTCATGTTTAATCTTGACAATGCAATATGCTCAATGATACCTAGGGTCAATACTAGATGTTTGCTTTTGTGGAGATAGAAGGAAAAAGGAAAACTGACTCAACATTAAAAGTAAAAGAAAGGCCCTTCGCAGAGGGAAGCAGGGATTAGTCATGTGCTAGAGCTTTTTGATTTTTAAAATAGAAGTAAAACAATTTTGAGGTATGCATGCTTTCATCAACGACTTCACAACAGAGAAGCTATCTAGTCCCTCATACGAGCAAGTTGTCGGCACAGCGGAAACCAGGGTACCACGGGCCGGCCTGCCAGGGCCCACAAGATTCTTCAGAAGATTTCGCTAAGGACCAGGCTCTCCAAGCCTGGCGAGCCTCGCGAGGGTTTTTCCTCGCGAGGCACCTGTCGTGGTATTGTCGAATCTAGCCGCGGCAGGGGTGCCATCGAGCTAGGTAGAGAGAGGGGTTTTGCAGTTGGGGATTCCGGCTCCATGGACACGAGTTTACCCAGCTTCGGATCTCACGTCGGTGGCGAGATCCTACGTGCTGCTATAATTCACTATATGGCAATATCGCCGAGTTACAGTGGATTGAGGTCGAGATTGTTCGTGCCCTAAGGCGTCCCATAGGCCGGCTTATAAAGGCGTCCGGCCTAGGGCTTACAGGAGAAAACCTACCGACTAAGTCAGAGTCCTAAACTAATCCGGCTTGGGCTTTGTCTTGTGGGCTAAGTCTTCCGCAATCCCTACTGCCTTCTGGAACCTTCCTTAGCCGGATGGGCCTCCTGCGCTTCATCATACTGGGCCGCCCGATAAGCCGGAATTCGGCTTATCACCACTATGGGCCACCCTGGTATCATGGCTTAGCTTCATAACCGTGAGGGTACCCGTTCGGCATAACCCCAACATTAGCCCCCGGAAAGCTTCAAGTACTTGTTCGTTTGGCTTCATCTTCCCGACAAAACTCCATCCGGGAAGTTCTTCATCCGTCTTTTAGTCTTGGAGCATTCCTAGAAATTTTGCAAAACATGCTGAACTTGTTTGCCGATCCCATAGTGCCGGCCTATTGTGTCGGAGAAATCCACTTGAACATATTCCGACACGCGTCCGTCGATTTGACTACTCTGTCAGACCTGATAGTGTGAGTGGAGGAGCATCTTTGAATGCAGGGCTAACTTCCGTTTTTCCCGCGCTGGAACCGAGGCGTCGGAGGAGAGCAAACGTCTCACAACGGCTAGATCCGTGACGCGTGGCGAAAATCTCAGCCTGTGACCGTTGCGCGGATCTCGGCGTCTCTACTATAAATCCCGGACGCCTCGCCTCTGCCGCCGTCACTCGCCATTTGCAACCCTAGCATCCATCTCCAGATCTCTCCTTCTCCCAACTCAAGTTCTTCCTCCGAGCTCCATGGCATCCAGCGCTCCAAGCTCGCCGGTGATCAACGCGACACCTTCAGATTCGGCTCCGCCGATGGGCGGCTCTCCTTCCGCGGCCGCCGCCGCTGTCTCCGTGCCACCCACCGCCGCCTCCGAGCCTTCCGCCGCTACAGCTGCATCTTCCCCATCTCCGGTGGACACCCTCACCGTGCCCGGCCGCGACGAAGTGGCCTTCGCGCAAGCCGCAGCCGAAGCTGCTGCCTCCAAGGCTTCTGACGCCGCAGCCGAAGGAGCTAGCGCCGGGGAGGATGAAGAGGAGGAAGCCGGCAGCGATAAAGGTGCTGCCAACAACCCGACACATAATTGGGTCGGTTCAGCTGTAGAAGAAGGCGAGCTCAAAAGTATGGCGGCCGATGGCGTCATTCCTCCGGCATCTTCTACTCGCCGGCTTGGAGATCCGCCTTGGACGACCCGTATCCAACCCCAGTCCGGGACGAGCGGGTACTTCTCTCCTCCCACATTTCTAGGGGTTTTTCTTTGCCGCCGTCAGCATTTCTGATAGAAATATTCGACCACTACGGCCTCCAACTCCATAACATCACCCCGAACAGTTTGCTTTACATCTCCGGCTTTGTAGATCTATTTGAAGGTTACTTAGGTATAAAACCTAGGCTAGACTTCTTCCATAGATGCTTCTTAGTCAAGAGGCAGACTGTCAACAAGGAGCTGTTAGTGGTCGGCTCAATCAGCTTCAACTGCCGCCGGGATATGGACTGGTACCCTCAGGTCCCAATCGTCGACTCGGCAAAGGGATGGGCCTCGACCATCTTTTACTGCAAGGACGTGGCACCACCGAACCGGCTTGAGGGCCTAGCCCCCTTCGCCGATATAGCCGGCACGCCCATGCCGTCCTGGACGAAGAAACCGTCGGCGAAGATGCCGGCAGACCATGTCGCCATTCAGGCGAAGATCTCGGAGTTAACCTCCGGCTCTCCTCCCCTAACTGGGGAGGACACCATAATATGCTGGGTCAAGAGACGGATCCAGCCCCTCCAGCACCGTACCCGCCTTTTGTGCGAGTACACTGGTAATGCTGATCCCATGAGGACCAGCGAGAAAGACATGGATGAGGAGCTCTACCACGCGCGCCTCAACCGCCTAATCAAAGCCCGGCCCAACGAGGGTCGGCAATATGAAGAATCGATGCCGATGTTCACGGCGTCCAACCCTCCCCCAAAGGTACTTTGCCAAAAACAAAGTTCAATTCTTTGAAGGGATGTTGGCTTTTCAGCCACAAGCTGACTTGTTTTGAATCCTCAGATTCCAGGCCTTTCCACTTCTGGATCAGCTGGCACGTCGTCGTCCAGCAAAGTGATCCAGCGTCCCGTTACCTTTTCTTCGGCTCAAGCAGAGAGCCGGAAGAGGAAGGGACAGTCGACCGCTAGCAGCGCTAAGTCGACTGAAGACGAAGATGCACTTGCTGGGCTCAATATCCCCAGCAAGAAGTAAGTCGACTGATAACATCTCCTCCTTCCCTTGCAGCAAAGCCGGATTTGCTAAACATCTTTTATCTTTGCAGGATGAAGAAAGGCGCTCCGTTGAAAACTAAGACGGTCGCCACGAGGAAGAAAGCCTCTCCTGCCATCCCTCCATCAACTCCATCACTTCCAAAGCCGAACCCAACAGAAGAAAACCCGCGCACAATTGTGCCAGGTTCGCCTGTCGGGAGGGCCGGGGTAACTCCTCCCACACAATGGACAGAGATGACGGGGAAAGTGAGGGAAACATCCTCTCCAAGGGCCGAAGCTCCGGCTAATGATGCCCCAATCTTTCCCCCAATCAAAGCCGAGGCCTTCGACGAGGAAGGACGCATCAAGCCGGAATTCATGAGCCGGTTCATGAAGGCACCTCGGCTTCCCTGGAAGAAGGGAACAACTGTCCGGGACGATGAGCCGGACCATACCAAGGCCTATGACACCTTTGACGTCATTGAGATTCTTGAAGATCAGCAAAGCTACTTTGCTGATAGCTTTGAGGCCGGTATGACGCTTCTCCGCGAGCATTACCAGGTAAAATATCCTACCCAGTAGCCCCCGAGCACTATGCCGGGTTAAGTTATCGAAACTAGCCGACATAGTGATTCGAGTTAATGCGTATGCATACACTTAGCCCCCTAGCCATGAAATGTCGTTACATAGCTATTTTAGCTTGTCGATCATAGCTTTAGGCCTTTAGCAACTCCTTACGCAGATTCACCGAAAAATTGGCGCTGAAACCATCAATTCTTTGGGTGTACGAAATCAGGAGATGGCCGGCTTAAGACCGAATTGGCGAACAAAGACGCCATTATCGAAGGGTTTGAGGCGGACCGGGTTCAATACCAAGGTACGAGCGCCGAATCCTTGGCTTTTAATTTCCAGGCTTGTTTTTATACTGCTGACATTTTGTCTTGCAGACGCCATCATCAAAGCCAAGGAACTTGCCGAAAGCACCGGCATCGTCGACCGGCTCCGCAACGAGAACATTGAGCTGAACAAGCTCAACCAATCAATGGCGGCGGAGCTGGAGACGACCAAACAAAACCTTGCCAAAGCCGAACAGCTTCTGGAATCAGAGAGGCAGAGCCACAAAGACGCCCTCAATGAAGTCCAGGACCGGCTTGACAAGCGCCTCGACGAATCGTTGGCTATCGACAACCAGCTTCTGAGTAAGTATCGTAAAAACTTGGAACTCATTGGTTTCTGTCTTTGCCAAATATAACTGAACTTCGCCTTTTGCAGCTCCGGCGGGTTATGGCCACGAGCTGACGGCGGAAAACCGGCTTGACCGGATTCTGGAGGTAGGGGAGCTTATCTCAAAGATTATGTCTTCGGGAAAAAAGCTTGTCGAGAAATTCTTTCCCGGCAACCCCGAGCCCCCTACGAACCTTGCTAGCTTAGAAGCTGATCTGGTCGAATCGGCTTCATTCTTCGATGAACGCCTTCGTTCCAGTGCTCGTGGAGGTGCCAAGACGGCCTTGGGCTTGATGATGGCACACTACCCGGAGGCGGAAGCCTGGCGTGTGGCGTCCGGCTTCCCTTTGGAAAAGGAGGACGGCACACCCTTGGACGACCAAGATCGCAAGATGATCCTTCGCTCCGTCTCCGGCTACGCCAGCAAAATTGCCAACATGGTCTCTTTGACCACAATCTTTAAGGAAATGCCGTGTCCGCCAACTTCTGCTCAGTCAGATGATGACACTTTGGCGGCGGAGAAATCTTCATGAGCCGAATTTGCTCGTTGAGCCGGCATTCCTGAAAATGTGATAGGCAGTAAAAGCCGTCTAAACAATGTATATGTCTAGATATAACTTTAAGCCTTTTGCTGTATATTATTCAGCTTTAAATTTGCAAACTTGCAATTTTATGCCTCAGTTAAATCTGGCCTTGACGCCTTAGCCTTTAAGCGCCGGCAAACCTTATGGCGAAGCTAACTCGCTGAGCAACAGGGTACGCAATGACCAATCTGTTTAGACTCAGAACAAGTGCCACCTTTAGGTGCCGAAATACTTTGAAGCAACCCGGCGCAAAAAGCTAGCAGACAAACATTAATTTGGCAAAACGTTGATTTTTCATCACCTTAAGGCGGATTCAACATGAAAGAGTTTACCAATAAAAGCAACACAGGCAATTTCGGGTAAACAGACTTAACAATAAGATCATAGGGAAATAAAGGATGGTACAGATTCTCGAATTCGACATGAGATAAACCAATTTTTATTTCATGATCACATTGACATGGTTACAATAGAATTTGCTAAGTGTAAAAAGGACGTAGCTGAGCGATATTCCACGGACGTTTCGTCTCATCTAAGTCGTCATCTACATGCCTTTTCCTCTTGCGACCTTTCTTCCTGGGATCTTTCTTTGAATCCCTTAAGTCGAGGAGATAATATGACCCGTTTTTCAGCACTTTGCTGATAACGAAAGGCCCTTCCCAAGGCGGGGATAATTTGTGCTGCCGGCTTTGCACAAGCCGCAACACTAAGTCGCCTTCTCGAAAAGATCGATTCCGCACTCTACGGCTCTGATAGCGACGTAGATCTTGTTGATAGATGGCGGATCTTTGGAGAGCTAACTCCCTTTCTTCTTCGAGGATATCTAAGCCGTCTTTGCGTGCTTCTTCTGCGTCTTCTTCGACGTAGGCTGCGACTCTAGGCGAATCGTGGATCATGTCGGATGGGAGCACCGCTTCTGCACCATATACCAGGAAGAACGGGGTGAAGCCGGTTGACCTATTTGTGGTAGTACGAATACTCCATAGGACTGCCGGCAATTCCTCAACCCAAGCGCCGGCTGCTCGATGCAAAGGAGTTTCAAGCCTCGGCTTAATACCCTGCAGAATAATGCCGTTAGTGCGCTCTACCTGTCCATTGGATTGCGTGTGTGCCACCGATGCCACATCGAGTCGGATCTTTGATCGGCTACAGAACTTCGCTAGCTCACCGACGGCAAAGTTTGTGCCATTGTCAGTGATAATGCTATGCGGTATGCCGAATCGAGTTGTAATCTCGACGATGAACTTTGTTGCCGTTGCTCCGTCGAGTTTCTTGATGGGCTTTGCCTCTGTGGCACCCCGATCCGGAGATCGAGTTACCCCATATATCAGTCCCAGGAGCACTGATTATATGACAACTTGATAGCAGAACATAACCACTTTATTAAGTGGTCGGGGAACCGACGATGGATTACAAGGGTCTCATTACAAGGCTGCGCCCTAGCGCACACACAGTTTGTACATTATTTATCGAACATGACTTCATCAGAGGGCGTCAGCGGATTGGCGGAAGCGTGCGACGAAGAGGGCCTAACTCCACAGGGTAGTTCTCGTACAAGGGGTACTTGGCGACGGGGGTAGGAGGATCTGGCCACATGAAAAGCCAGGTGAGTACATGGAATGTACTCGCAAGACATCAATCCGCAATCAACCGTAACCAACGGTCCTATATGGCATGGCATGTGCAAGTGCAAGTCCAAGCTTAACGGTTGGACTTAACTTACCTACTTACCTGTGACGAAAACCGTGGCTTATGAGAACGAGTCTCATTCCCGCACAACAATATTCTCAACACTTAGGTTCTCAGGCGTGACCAACTCTGGTCCACCTCGAGCTCGGCTTTTGACCAACTATGGTCCACTTTTCAGCTCATTCAACTTTGGCCAACTCTGGCCGTTTGGTGAATTTATTTCTCCGTGTTCGACTGGACTGACTCTAGTGTGACTGGACCCAACACCGTTCCTTGGGTAGGAACAATACTAGATTCTAGATTTGACACTCTCGAGAGGTTGCAACTTTTATCCACACGTTGGGGTCTAAGCTTGTACAGCCGGTACCTGCCGCACAAACCTATTCCCCCGTAGCCGTCCGCTCTACCAAGACACTCCTTGTATAGCTACCGACTTACCACTCGGGCTAAGTCTTAGGATGAAGTGAATCCGGCACGTCCCCAACTCATGAGCAACGCCTAGCTCCGGAACCTTCACAAGACTAGCCCCGACCACAACTATGCAGTAACCGACTAGACTTGCCAAGTGGGTAGCATCAAAAGAGGCTCGATAGGCTACTAAGCTATGGTCTGCCCATTTCAACGACGCATGGTTGTGCGGGTGTGTTTGGCGAGTGGCACTATTTGACTCAATCTAGTCGACGGAGGTGGTTATCCTTTTAGTCAATTTTTATTCTCGGCCATAAGACAGCAGCAAACGTTAGTCCACAAGATATACATGAGCATCAAATAATCACATAGTAGTTCAGCAAGTAAAATAAGGTCAACCGGGCGATGGCGGAGTTTCCTCCAACCAGTGACAGCCACAGGTTGAGTAAAGATAAAATAACAAAATCAACCGGGCGAGGACGGAGATGTCTCCGGCCAGTAGCAGCCACGGGTCGAGTAAGAAATTAAAATGACAAAATCAACCGGGCGAGGACGGAGATGTCTCCGGCCGGTAGCAGCCACGGGTTGAGTAAATAAATACGCACACCCCACTCTACGGAAAGTAGACGAGATTCAATCCACGTGGGCGGAGCCCGACATGTATTTAGTCGCCGGCCGGAACTCAACCCACACTTGATGGGTTTATCGTATTGCAGGAAAGTAAAGTTACTTGAAATAAAAGTACTGAAAGTAGGCGAGATTCAATCCACGCGGGCGGTGCCCAACATGTATTTAGTCGCCGGCCGGAACTCAACTCACGGAACATGAGTTTATCGTATTGCATGAAATAAAGGTGACAATAATAAATTGCATGAAATCATAAGCATGAAATATTAGCATAGGGGTGACATATGAGATGCAACTACCGCTCAATCAAGCAACAAATAAAACATCGAGGACTTGGAACAGGTGGTTGGGGGCTGATGGCTTGCCTTCAGGGATAGGTTCAACTTTCACTTCGATAGGGGGGTTGGAATCTATTAAAGAAATTCAAAAATAGGGTTAAAACCTACCACAAGGCATTCAAGAGTTCAGGGGGCAAATGAACTTCAAATCATTGAAACCAGTGGCATTGAATAGAGAATTTCAAAACAAAGCCAGCGCAAAAAGATTCATATTTTTCTGTTTATTTTTGAGAAAGTTATACCCTTTCAAACCTAACCCTAGAATCTGCCCTTTTTAAAAACAGAAACAAATAAAGAAAATCTGTTCAGAAAAGTTTAAAAGCCTGACAGCCGGGGCCCAATGGTCAGCGGCCCGTTAGCGAACCGGTACGCGCGGAAAAAAAAAACAAAAGAAAGAAACAGGGCACGGGGTGGAGGCTTGTCGGCACGGTGGACTCACCGGCGAGGCTCCTGGGCGGCTGCGGCGATCGGGAGGCGAAGGAGTAGGTGCAGGGAGGCTTGGGGAGATGGGGGTTCCTGCCGTCGGCGTGCTCACAGGCACTGGGGAGGTCTCGAGCGGCGGCGGCGTTGGTGCCCGCGGAGGCCGAGTGGTGGTTGAAGACGAACCCGGCATCTCCGGCCACCATTCACCCGAGCGAGGGCATCATCGGGTTCCTTGGGTTCTAGATTGGAGGAGGGGTGAGGAATTGGTGGCGGGCTAGCTCTGGAGAGGTGAATTTCTTGGAGGCCGAATGGCGGAGAGGTGCTCGTCGCCGGCGATGGAGGGCTCCTCGGGATGCAATACTCGAGGAGGGGGAGGCTGGCTGAGGGAGGAGGCTAGTGTCGTGCTTGGAGGCAGCCGGGGGGGTCCTTTTATAGGGGCTCGAGGGTGTGTCCGTCGGGGCAGGATGCGGTGGTGGCGGGGTGAGGTGTCGCGGGCGGCAGCGACGGGACGACGGCCGCGGCGTCGTCGGTGTAGCTTGCAGGTGGCGCTGGACGACGCGAAATCCGCGAATGCGGATAGGGACGAGGGTGAGGTACTGGTGCGGGAGAGCGACGGGTCCGACCGGCGAGCTTCGCGTTGACGGTGTAGCGGGCGGCGCGTCGCGGAGCGAGGAGGCAGAGGCTGTACGACGGGATTCGCGGCCGGTGGATAGAATCGACGGGCACGGGCGCACAGGGTGGCTACAGGCGGCGGGGTCCCGCGGCTCCTGTGCGTGCGGCGCGTCGTCACGCGGCCGACGGCGCACAGGGAGGGGAAGGCGGCGCGTGGCTGCTGGAGGGTCGAGGGGTTGGAGGTCAGCAGGGGGGCACGCGGGAGTGCAGCGGGGTGGCCAACGGCGATGGCCAGAAACCGGCGGCGCCCATCTGGCATGGTCATGCCAGCGGTGGCCACGCCACTGGCCATGCCGAGATCGGCATGATGATGCCATTTGCAATACAGGGCTCAAAATGGAAAACCAACCGTGTCACGTGGTGCCAAATTCAAAATACTACAACTTTGTAGTTATTAGGTTTGGCTGGTTTGCAACTTGGAAGAAGAGAAAATTTCATCGAACACCTCTGGTCAGAAATAGAAAACAGGTTTTGGGTTTTAAAAATAANGATTTGCAGAAACAAAGTTTTTCCAAAAACCAACACTTTATCTATACAAAAAATTTCATCGAACACCTTCTGCTGAAATGGAAATTGGATTTTGGGCAACTAAAATAAAATATATTTGGCCAGGAAAATTCACAGAGGTATATATTGGCTAGGGGCATCTACCTTAGGGTTTTTAGAATTTTTGGAAAAATGTTTAGTAGGGTTTCCAAAAATAACAAGTTTAGGCCAGAAAGTAAAACAGGTAAAAACTCAAATATTTTCTTAACAAGGTATGGAATATTTTTACATATTTGGGTTATACACTGGTTAGAGATCCTCCCTGAATTTTTGGAGAATTTTTGAAGATGGTCTTGACATACATCCTTTGGAAAGCTAGGGTTTTGGGGATTTTTGGGCAGAAAATAAATCAGGGAAAATGTCAACCCTTTTCTTAACAAGTCACCCAATATTTTTGCATAAATGGGTTCTAGGCTAGATGAGGATCACTCTGGAATTTTTGGGGAATTTTGAAGTCACCCTTGGTATGGCTCCTTTGGGGGGGGCTAGGTTTTTAGGTCCTTTTGTATTAAAGAAAAGACAAATATTTTGTGAACCTTGAGGGTTTTGGAAAGGTAGAATGGAATAGAGGGCGAAGATCAAAAGATCCAAATTCAAACCCAAAATTTTGGTTTTGTCAAAGAAAATTTTATAGGGCCAAAATTCGGGATGTGACAACCTTTTCCCCCTTAAACGAATCTCGTCCCCGAGATTCGAGTTGCTCATGGAATGGGTATGGTTTACTGGCATCCAACAGATCCTTTAGTTTCTTGGTAGCTGACCCATCGGTGTGTGTTACCCCGTTGTACCTTATAGATCCTTGTGACCCTGCTATGGTTGCAAGTGTTTCTGACTTATCCAATCTAATGGGAAATCCTCGCACATAATTTGGTGGCTTTAGCCTCCCGGTTCGGGGAAAACGGGAAACAAATTTTGCAACAAATCCTTGAAAGATGCAAGAGTGGGAGGCTCCGGAGTCAAATAATCTTAGCGCAAGTTTAGTGTTGATAGTTGACATACCAAGCGCCGCTTCTGAGGCTTCGTAGGTTTCTTCGGCGGTCATGTGGTGGACACGAGCGACTTGAGGTGGCTTCATTGTTCCGGTGGGAGGGTTGTTGAGGTTGCCATTGTTGTTCTGGGTCAGCGGGCAATCAGCTATGTAGTGCCCTTTCTTGCCGCACTTAAAGCAGGAGTTTTCCCTCTTGCAGTCATCCACGAGAGGACGCTTGTGGTAGAATTCACTTCGGGGGTTATCCCTCCTTTCTGGGTGGGGTCCAGGTAGTTGGAGGTGTAGGGGCCTGTGAGTTGGGTGGCCAGGTACGGGGCTTCTTGTGAGCTTCTTCAGGCTGGTGTTTGCGAGACTCAAACTTCCTCTTGTGGGAATCATAGATGGTGCGGTGTTCCTTCTCTGAAATCAGTGCGGTGTTTTACCAAGGCTTGAAAATCTGGGAACTGTAGGATGCTGAGCTGAGTCTTGATGGCCTGGTGCATTCCGTGGAGGAATCTGTCCTTTTTCTTCTCATCTGTGTTGACATCATCTGGGGCATAACGGGCAAGGTCGTTGAACTTGGTCAGGTACTCGCTTACAGTTGAGTTGCCTTGAGTGAGTGCTAGGAGTTCTTGCTGCTTCATCTTCATAAGGCTTGAGGGTATGTAGGCTTTACGGAAGATTTCTTGGAATTCATGTCCAGGTGATAGTGGTTCTATTTCCTCTCATATCTTTCTGATTGTCCCACCACACATCGGCTGGTCCTTCAAGATAGTGAGTGACGAAAGGTACCTTGTCTTGCTCATCAACGCGAGCGATCTCTAACTTCTTCTCCATGGTACGGAGCCAATCATCTGCTTCAAGTGGGTTGGTGGCCTGCGAGAACTGGGGTGGCCGAGTGCGCTGGAAAGTCTTGCAGCTTGGACCGGGTCGGGCGAGGGGCGTTCGGTGCTTGCATGTAGGTGCCAAATTCTCTCATAATTTGGGTCATGTACAACTGGTGGCGTTCATCCATCATCAACAATAGCTGGCTTGGAGTTGGTTCCTGCGGAGTTGGCGGCTGTGGGGGCATTGGGTCCATGCCGGCTTGTCGGGCTGAACGGCGGATTGGGGTTCCTTGGTTGCCACTTGTACCTGTGTTGGGCCTCATCCTGGTTGGTTGAAGGTGGGGTTGACGGGTGCCATGAGCTTCCATAAGGGGAGAAAGAAATGCAACATCCAAGAAGATCCAAATAAAAGCAAGAAATAAAACCAAGGCGTTTTTATACAATGGGGAGTTGGGTTACATGACACATGGTACACAATATTGTGCGAGGAACAAGCCATTACTCCTACATTATTCACGTGCACGTCGGACTACGCGATCGTCGACTACAATACACAACTAGGATGCAAGCGCTACTGCTCCTGAGGCTAGCGTCTAGAGCTACATCTCGAGGGGAGTAGCAGGTGCGATGATGTCGATGCCGTCGATGCTCCTTCCCAGCGCTATGGGGGTGTACGAGGGGAAGGGTGTGCCGATGTCGACGCGGAGACACTGGGCCTGAGGTTCCTGAGTGTATCCAGTGAAGAGCGAGGAGGGGCGCTAGAACTACGGAACGCGGTGGCTCGAGCGGGAGTGGAAGCGAGTTTTGCTCTCAGCTGGTCAAGAGTACGGGGAAGGTGAGCTGGGTACGGAGGGATCTGGTGGGAAGGACCAAGTCCTGTGCGCTCTGGTGCTTCGACCGCAGCCATGCTGGCGTGAGAAGGTGTGTCGTGCAGATACTGGTGGAGGTAGGATGTGTACCGGAGAAGGGCGGTGAGTTTGAAGAGAGATCCCTCGGGTTGGGAAAGAGGACGTTTCCGTTGCCCCAATCCAACCTTGGGAGGTGTGCATAGCGGGGGCACCTCCTCATGATAGGGTCGTGGGTGCGGAGAAGAACGATGGCATCTTGCAGCGGCTTCTTGGATGGCTCGGGTCTCCTGGGGGTGGACGTCGGAGGAGAGGGCGTACATGTGTCCCTGGCCCACGGGCGAGGCGCACAAGTAGACGGTGGCGATAAACTCCGAGTGGGTCCCATCACGACGGGAGCACAGCACGCGGTAGGTCGGAGAAGGGAGAGGATGGGTAGAGGTGTGCCCAAATCTCGCGGAGGAATTGCGGCATGCCGGGGACGTTCAAGGCGGGGGTTTCTACGGGTAGCTCGAACTTCATCTGTACCAAAGTTAGAAGCCAAAAATGTGAGTTGTCAGGTTAGAAAACACAAACAGGTAGAGAAACAATTAAAAGCAAGCAAAGCAACGTTCGCTATCTAAGGCTTCGTTTAGAACTAGGGTTATCCTATAGGCAGTTAGGCTCTGATACCAAGCTCTGTGGCACCCCGATCCGGAGATCGAGTTACCCCATATATCAGTCCCAGGAGCACTGAATATATGACAACTTGATAACAGAACATAACCACTTTATTAAGGGGTCGGAACCGACGATGGATTACAAGGGTCTCATTACAAGGCTGCGCCCTAGCGCACACAACAGTTTATACATTATTTATCGAACATGACTTCATCAGAGGGCGTCAGCGGATTGGCGGAAGCGTGTGACGAAGAGGGCCTAACTCCACAGGGCTCTGCCTGGATACCGGATCTAGTTCTCGTACAAGGGGTACTCGGCGACGGGGGTAGGAGGATCTGGCCACATGAAAAGCCAGGTGAGTACATGGAATGTACTCGCAAGACATCAATCCTCAATCAACCGTAACCAACGGTCCTATATGGCATGGCATGTGCAAGTGCGAGTCCAAGCTTAACGGTTGGACTTAACTTACCTACTTACCTGTGACGAAAACCGTGGATTATGAGAACGAGTCTCATTCCCACACAACAATATTCTCAACACTTAGGTTCTCAAGCGTGACCAACTCTGGTCCACCTCGAGCTCAGCTTTTGACCAACTATGGTCCACTTTTCAGGTCATTCAACTTTGGCCAACTCTGGCCGTTTGGTGAATTTATTTCTCCGTGTTCGGCTAGACTGACTCTAGTGTGACTGGACCCAACATCGTTCCTTAGTTAGGAACAATACTAGATTCTAGATTTGACACTCTCGAGAGGTTGCAACTTTTATCCACACGTTGGGGTTTAAGCTTGTACAGCCGGTAACCTGCCGCACAAACCTATTCCCCCGTAGCCGTCCGCTCTACCAAGGCACTCCTTGTATAGCTACCGACTTACCACTCGGGCTAAGTCTTATGACGAAGTGAATCCGGCACGTCCCCAACTCATGAGCAACGCCTAGCTCCGGAACCTTCACAAGACTAGCCCCGACCACAACTATGCAGTATCCGACTAGACTTGCCAAGTGGGTAGCATCAAAAGAGGCTCGATAGGCTACTAGGCTACGGTCTTCCCATTTCAACGACGCATGGTTGTGCGGGTGTGTTTGGCGAGTGGCACTATTTGACTCAATCTAGTCGACGGAGGTGGTTATCTTTTTAGTCAATTTTATTCTCGGCCATAAGACAGCAGCAAACGTTAGTCCACAAGATATACATGAGCATCACATAATCACATAGTAGTTCAGCAAGTAAAATAAGGTCAACCGGGCGATGGCGGAGTTTCCTCCGACCAGTGACAGCCACAGGTGGGTAAAGATAAAATAACAAAATCAACCGGGCGACGACGGAGATGTCTCCGGCCAGTTGCAGCCACGGGTTGAGTAAATAAAATAACAAAATCAACCGGGCGAGGACGGAGGATGTCTCCGGCCAGTTGCAGCCACGGGTTGAGTAAATAAATACGCACACCCCACTCTGCGGAAAGTAGACGAGATTCAATCCATGTGGGCGGAGCCCGACATGTATTTAGTCGCCGGCCGGAACTCAACCCACACTTGATGGGTTTATCGTATTGCAGGAGAGTAAAGTTACTTGAAATAAAAGTACTGAAAGTAGGCGAGATTCAATCCACGCGGGCGGTGCCCAACATGTATTTAGTCGCCGGCCGGAACTCAACTCACGGAACATGAGTTTATCGTATTGCATGAAATAAAGGTGACAATAATAAATTGCATGAATCATAAGCATGAAATATTAGCATAGGGTGACATATGAGATGCAACTACCGCTCAATCAAGCAACAAATAAATCATCGAGGACTTGGAACAGATGGTTGGGGGCTGATGGCTTGCCTTCGGGTGGGGGATCAACTTCTCCTTCGTTGAAGTGGTCGGAATCTATTAGAGGATTCAAAAAATAGGCATTATAACCCTTCCAATAGCTACTCAACAACTCCCCAAGCAAATAAGCTTCAAATATTTCAAAACCAGTGCCATTGGATATAGAATTTCAAAACAAAGCCAATGCAAAAGGATTCATATTTTTTTGAATTTTTTTGAGAGAGTTATGACCTTCCAAAGTTTGACCTAGAATCTGCCCTTTTCCAAAAACAGAAAAATAAAAGAAAACGTTTCGGGTAAGTTTAAAAATCTGACTGCCGGGGCCCACCTGTCATTGGCCCATCTAACCGAACAGGTACGCGCGCTAGAAAAAAAAAGAAACAGAGGGGGGGAGGGGATTGTCGTCGCCGGCGTTCTCACCGTCGAGGACGAGGGCGTCGACCTCCGGCGGTCCTAGGGCAATGCGAAGGTGGCTACGGGCTCCGGGAGGGGTGGATTGGAAGAGGGAGGAGGCTTGGGCGGCGGGGTGGCTCTGGAGATGAGGAATCGGTCGGCGACCGAACGGCGGGGACGTGCTCGTCGCCGGAGCTCTAGAGCTCCCGCGGAGCTGATTATGGAGGGGGAGGAGGCTCAGAGGGAGGGGGTGGTGGTGCGGTGCTTGGCTGCGGCCGGGGGGGGCTCCTTTTATAGCCCTCCGCGGTGGGGGTCCGGACGGGCTGTGGCGAGGTGTCGCGGCAATGATGCCGGGCCGGGGAAGAGACGACTGGCGGCGCGTCGTCGGTGTAGCTGCAGGGCGGGGCTGGACGGCGGGAATTCGCGCGTCGTGAATGAGCACGGGGTGGCGTGGCGCATGCTGGCGGTGGGGGTCCGTGCGTCCGAGCCGAGGTGGCGGCGCGTGGAGGCTGGGGCAGAGGGGAAGCGACGGACGGCGCGTCGACGGTGTAGCGGCAGGGGTGCTGTGCGGGGTGGAGCTGCTCCTAGACGACGGGATTCGCGGCCGGTGGATAAGCGCGTGCCACAGTGAGGGAAAGGGTCCCGCGGCGGCCCTGTTCGGCGGCGTGTCGGCATGCGGATGGCAGCACACGGGAGGGGTGAGGAGCGGGGAGGTGCCGTGGTGGTCGTGCAGGAGGTGTGGTTGCTGGAGGACACGAGGGAAGGCGCGGGGGAGGTCACCGGCGGCGACCAAGAACTGGCGGCGCCGTCGGGCACGTTCTGGTTCATGACCTGCCCATGCCGACATCGGCATCAACTTGTTTCTCTCATCCTAGGTCACTAAATGGAGAACCGGCCGTGTCACTTGGTGCCAAATTCAACACTCTTCAGATTTGCAGAACAAAGTTTTTCCAAAAACCAAACTTTATCTATACAAAAATTTCATCGAACACCTTCTGCTGAAAATGGAAATTGGATTTTCGGCAACTAAAATAAAATATATTTGGCCAGGAAAATTCACAGAGGTATATTGGCTAGGGGCATCTACCTTAGGGTTTTTAGAATTTTTGGAAAATGTTTAGTAGGGTTTCCAAAAATAACAATTTTAGGCCAGAAAGTAAAACAGGTAAAAACTCAAATATTTTCTTAACAAGGTATGGAATATTTTTACATATTTGGGTTATACACTGGTTAGAGATCCTCCCTGAATTTTTGGAGAATTTTTGAAGATGGTCTTGACATACATCCTTTGGAAAGCTAGGGTTTTGGGGATTTTTGGCAGAAAATAAATCAGGGAAAATGTCAACCCTTTTCTTAACAAGTCACCCAATATTTTTGCATAAATGGGTTCTAGGCTAGATGAGGATCACTCTGGAATTTTGGGGAATTTTTGAAGTCACCCTTGGTATGGCTCCTTTGGGGGGGCTAGGTTTTAGGTCCCTTTTGTATTAAAGAAAAGACAAATATTTTGTGAACCTTGAGGGTTTTGGAAAGGTAGAATGGAATAGAGGGCGAAGATCAAAAGATCCAAATTCAAACCCAAAATTTTGGTTTTGTCAAAGAAAATTTTATAGGGCCAAATTCGGGATGTGACAGTTTTTCACTTAGCTCAAAAGACTTGAACTTACTAGATGACATTGAATTGCCCAAATGTAGTGATAAGTTTGCGGAAACATTTTCTCTAAATGGTTCATGTGATGTGGAAGTAAATGTTCTATTTTCTGAATAAAGATTGCTAAAAATGACTTTACCGGAATCGGATGTGCCAATGGGGAGTTTTTTAATATTATTTTTTCAATAGAAATTCCGAAAATAACATGTCGATTTAAAAAATCAGATATAGTACACCATTGATTGTACCCGGGCCAAAACACTCCTTTCGGCCTTACCCGGGCCGAAACATACTAATTATATATCATTAAAAATTAATTTGTTGGGCTTAGTGAAAGAACAAGCTATGTCCCGGATGTCGCCTAGAGGGGGGGTGAATAGGCGATTAACACCTTTTCTAATTAGGGGCTTGATAATTGCGGAATAAAACTATGTGTTTAAATTAACAAGCCAACAACCTAAAATACTAGGTTTACCTAATGTGCACCAACAACTTATGCTAAGTAAGGCAAGCAACAAGGTGATAGCAAGATATGAACTTCAAGCACGAAGGCTATCACAAAGTAAAGTGCATAAGTAAAAGCTCGGGTATAGAAATAACCGAGGCACGCGGAGACGAGGATTTATTCCCGAGTTCCTCCTTGTTAAGGGAGTACGTCTCGTTGGAGGTGTGTGAGCTCGCCACAAGAGGCCTACTCAAGATGCCACAAAGGCCTCACCCTATTCTCCGATGAACCGCACCCAAAGGTTTGGTTCACCTTCCACTATCGGAATCCTTCGAGACGGAATCCGGAGCCTTTACACCACTAAGCTTGGGGCACGCATCCACAACCGAATTGGAGGCTCCCAAGAATCACAACAACACCGTCTAGGGTCCAATGACCCAAGAGTAACAAGCTCCCAACCTTCAATCCCACGAATCACCGTGGGGAGCACAACCCAATGCACCTAATGCAAAAGGCAAGAACACACCAAGTGGTCAAATCCTTCTCCCCAAAATCCAACCAAAGCAACTAATGCTATGGATGGATTTAGGAGGAAGAACAAAGGAGAAACACTAAGAACTCCAAAATCTAGATCCAACGAGTTCCCCTCACTTAGAGGAGATTTTGTTTGGTGGAAATGTAGATCTAGATCTCCTCTCACTTTTCCCTCAAAGATATGCAAGAATCATGGGAGAGATTGAGAGGGGGCAAGGTTTTCCAAGGTCAACAATGGTGTGAGAGAGAGGGGAAAACGTGCTGGAAGAACCCTTGGTCACTTTGGGGAAGAAGGGGGCCTTTTATAGGTCTCTAAAAAAAAGAGCCGTTGCAGGAAACTTACCCCGGAGACTCCGGTCTGCCCAGGCCGGAGACTCCGGCCCAAACCGGAGACTCCGGGGTCATTCCAGGGTGTCTCCGACAGGGCAACAGAGCCGCGCCACCCGTTCGACGGAAATCCAAAGTTTCAGACCGGAGACTCCGGTCTAGGGCCGGAGACTCCGTCCTACAGAAAACCTGCAAAAACAGCAAAACGAAAACTGCAATAACTTTTTCACCCGGACTCCGATTTCGATGATCTTGGGCTCGTTGGAACCGCAACGAAGAGATCTACAAGATAATACAGAGAAACATCATAGTCCTACAAAGGAGAATAAAAAAAATGTAGAAAGGTAGACCTTCTCTAAAAAGGAATAACCGGTAAATTCTCCAATATCAAAAACCAACAAGTTTTTCATCAAGACTCCGTTTTCTATGATATTGGGCTTGTTTCAAAGATAATCACAAGCCCTACAAGATCATGCATATACACATCATAGTCCATCATGTGAGGAGGAAATCATAAGGAGAGAGTTTGACCTCTCTTAGAAGAGACAAACCGGAAAAACCTCCAATATCAAAAACGCAAGAAGATATTCATGAAATCCGTTTTTGATGAACTAGATCTTGGTATGGATATGAACACAAGCTCTAAGTTCTCACATGGATAAAAGCCAAATAACAACCAAGAAAGATGATTGCAAAGATGCAAAGGTTTGTGCTCTCTACTACGATACGATCAAGATATTCGGTCGAGAGCCCCTCTTGATAATACGGTTAACTATCCTATAATCCGGTCTCTCACTAACATCATGAGACCGGTAAAATAGAAACCCTATCAAGATCATACCTTTGCCTTGCGCATAAATCCACTTGAGGTCGAAGAAGACGATCTTCATCTCCTCAAGACGCACCACCTTTCTTGATTGCGCTTTGCTTGATGAAGATTCACATGGCTCCCCCATACACCAAGATGGGAGAAGCACCTCTTCGGCATATCTTTACTTGGCCTTTATCAACAAAAGATCTTCTTCCCTTAACATCGACTCCAACACATGGAGAACAAGCAAGACCTTGACTCCAACAAATGGAGACAAGCAAGCTAATGGACACACCTATGAATATAGCTCAATGCAAACATTAGTCCATAGATATTGTCATTAATTACCAAAACCATGCATGGGAGCAACCATGCACTTTCAATCTCCCCCATTTTGGTAATTGATGACAATCCCATTTAAGAGGGTTTATAAGAGGGTTTATATAAAGAATAAAGCAACCTTGCACGACAAACAAGCAAGGATGCAAAGCGCATTAAAGGCAAATGCAACAAAAGCATAAAACCCAAATTCCCTTAAACCCTCTAAACTTCTCCCCCATTCGCATCGATTGCCGAAATGTGAAGAAAAATTTAGAGAGCCAATATAATATGAGTTCCTCCATAAAGGTGTGCATTTCTCAAAATATGAGTGAAATCAAATGCACTTATTCATTGACGAATAATGAGAGGAAATCAAACTATATTGAAGATCCATAGATTGCAAAAAGATGAACCATTTTAAACATCTCCACAAAGGATAAAAGCAATCGAGAAGATCCAAAGTGAGAGTTCTAAATGAAAATGGAGAAGCTCCCCAATGTTCATGCACTATTGAGGAGTGCACAAATATGGCATCCTCACTACCCCAAAATCATCGAGAACACTCAACAAGTGCAAGAGTGCATAATGCAAAAGCAAATCATAGCACTTGCACCAAAGATGTGGTTGAGCCATAAGAAGATACCAATTTTCAAAAATTCATCATAAGATAGGTCCAACCGAGACAAAAATATCTTTTAAAGAAATATGTTCACAAGCTTAGGGATACCAATTGGAAACTAAAACCAATTGAAAATGCCCAAAGCTAGTGAGAGCATTTAGCCAATGAAAAATCAACATGCTCACCATGGTAGGCATGAAGTGAAAGATCTTCAACAAATACATGAGTGTGTAAAAATACCAATAAACAAAGAGACAAGCACTCATGAGACAAATTTGGAGCCACCAAAGAATTATAGATAAAACACAAGGTGGCTAAAAAAGAAATAGGATACCAACTAAAAGGTGACCTCTCTTATATGTATAGGTTTCTAATTAGACAAACCATTGAAGATATACATCCGCAAAGAAACACATACATACGAAATGGTTCGGGAAAAGGAGAACAAGGTATCCAAAAGGAAGTCATAAATATACAAACGAGATTGTTGCATAAAAGCATAGCACATAGCTCAAATTTATCTCATTGTATATGAATGAACTCCAAATATATCAAATGCATCACACATATCACTAAGGGAACAAGAGATAGTGGAGATGCTTTGAGTTAGGCAACAAGTATCACAAGGAAATGATATGAATTGAAGAAAAGGTTTTGCAAATTCAACACACATATCACAAAGATATATTAAGTGAAGGAAAAGGCCAAAACCACAACAATTGCATATAAGAGAATTCATGCCAAGAGACAACCTACACAAGGTTGAAAACTAGAAAGGTATGCATGAGATGGATACTTGTTACCGAGATGCATTGATGATGAAGATGATGAGAGTTGGTTTATCATAAAAGCTTGACTCCGATAATCACACGGTGAGAACACCTTCCTTATGAATGAGGCAAGCATCCAATGCATCTCCATTGTACCTAAAACACAATTAGAGTACAAAATGGTTCCCAAACTCATTGGGTCCCATAGTAGTTAGATAAACTACAATATATAGGAAACACTCCACATAAATATGTGCATATAGATATGAAATTGAATTTCATGAACATCTTAGCCGATTTAGGATTCGGTGGAGTATCCCCTATATATTGGATCAAGAAAGGCTAGCATGCCATATAAAATATATATTAGTAAATATGCATACATAGACTTACAAGAACCAAACAAGATACAATTCGGACAAAAACACCAAGTCAACCAAGAAGAGAGCACACCAAGGTGTGACACAAAAGGTTGTCCAAATTATATCAAAATCCAAATCAACACATGATTGAGGACAAATCAAATCAACAAATGATTGATTCCAAAACACATCAACACATGAAGTGTGATATCAAAAGGAATCAAATCAACACAACAAATGATCGATAAGACACCAATTGAAGATAAGATACCAATTAAAACAAAAAAAATATCAACTAGGAGAAAAGATACCAAGAAAAGGGTGATACTTGACCGAAATCAAGTAAAGTAAGATAAACCAAAAAGGTATCAAGACTCCCATAATAAATATCAATTGGAACAAATATCTATGGAGGAGATATTAAATTCCAATTAATACCAATTGAAGGTACCGACACAAGATAAAGAATTAAATGCCAATTGAAAGGATCAAATATTGATAGATAGGTTAGTGTTTTAAATAAAAATGAATGCTCCCCCAAGATTCATGCATTATCTTTGATATTTGCATTTGAATACAAAATGCATGCACAAGGGATCATTACTCTCCATATTTTATTTACAACACTAAACACTACCAATGAAAAATAGGATCCGTGCAAGAGACAAGGAAGGCAATAAATAAGGCAAATTAATGCAAGAGCCAATGTGAAGATGATCTACAAAATCCACCACAATTACTAGAATCACTTGTCATGGACAAGGAGTATATGGAGATATTTCTCGGTGGTATATAGGAATGATGTTTAAGACCAACTTCACAACAAATAAGCATATGGCAAGAGATAAGAATTAAAAAGCCATACTTTGAAAAAGGTTTGTTGGTAGTTTCAATTATTCGAACCAACCGGCAAAGCCATGGTTAGAATAAAAAGAAACAAATGGTTTCTCACATAATATATGGAAATGGATATTAGAGAAAAACCACACCAAGCAAACTCACACAAACAAGAACCAAAGGGTAACCACAAAGGAAAAATGGAACTTGTTTGAGCACACATGCCACAAAGGAAAGAGATAATTTGCAATATCAAATCTAAGTGGCAAACCTCAAATGATCACATTTTTATGGGATTGTAATATGCACATAGCTTATTACTCCCCCATAATGTGATAATTCATTTTATTTAAACAAGAGGCAAATAAAACCAACTAGAGACATTAATGGACATTATAGAATTTGAATTTCTCATGAATATGACATACCACATAGTAGCTAGATAATATTGAAATATCAATACTAGGTGGTGTGCCTCATGTACACACATTTTTAGGTTTGTGAGGTGCACAAAGCACATCACTCCCCCAAAATGGGATGGTCCACTAATATCTCAAAAAGCCAAATTAAATCCATACAATATTCAATAAAGCTCAACACACAAATTATACATACATGATACACAACTATCATACACAACCTTGAATAACAAGACAAGTAGGAAAGTAGCATATCACATACAAGCATATGCTAGGAACAAAACTAATACATGCAAGGGAGCAAGTAACTTTCAATGTATATATGAATTAAATACATGTTACCGCAAGGAGGAAGCATTGGATACGAGATAGATATGAGGTAATCCAATTGACTTGGCTTGATGAAATATAACCATTGAGATCCCTTAATTCTTCAAAAGTAGCCAAGTCACCAATGTCCTTCAGGAACACCTATTGATCAAGTTGAAGCTTGTTGGTCCCCAACCAAGTTGGGTCCTAAGAGGTTAGTCACAATAGGTTTGGGAACCCAAATGGTGCATTTCTTGACACCACTTTGAGCTCCCACATACTTGGCAAACACATTGCCAACTCTATCCTTCCCAAGAGAATAAACATCATCAATTATGATAAGGTTGGATGAGGTACCGTTAGTGCATGAAGAAGCAAAATGACCTTTGCCACGGCAAAGGTAGCAACACCGACTCTTTTTCTTCTTAATAGGCTCCTCAACTTGAGGAGCAATAACTTGAGTCTTCTTAGGAGGTGGCCTTTGTTCAACTCGTGGTTGAGCACGAGATTGAACAAGAGGCCGCTTCCCTAGTTGCTTCTCACTAAGAGGCTTCTTCTTCTTCATTGGGTAATCACGAACATGGTGCCCTTCTAGCTTGCACTTGAAGCAAGTGATCTTGGCCGGATTCTTGATTTGAACTTGGCCCTTCTTCTTCTTCTTCTTCTCAACCTTGGACTTGTTCTTGTTGTTGGAGTTGAATCCAAGTCCACTCTTGTCATTGGGGGATTGTTGCACACTCAACATGTTGTCAAGTGCACGCTTCCCTTCATGACGCTTTTCCTTAGAGGCTGCTCCTCTTTTCTCTACATGGTTAGTGATAACACAAGAACTAGAGGAGGTAGATGCATCATTGTTAGAGCAACAAGGCAAAGAAAGTAATTCATCACATGATGTACCAACATTTTTAGTGGATGAACTACTAGGATAAGCACATGGCAATATAGCATTTTTGGTTAAGGTTGTGCTATCATCCACATGAGGCTCACAAGATGTTACCTTGGTAGTGAGGGCCTCATGAGCTAACTTTATACTAGCATAGGATGCTAGAAGATCATCATTAGAGCTAGATAGCTTTTTATGACTTTCTTCCAACATCCTATACTTGCTAATTAGCGACTCAAGTTGAGCCCTTAGCTCAACATTCTCCTTCAAACTAGATGCTTCACAAGAAGTGGAGTTAGTAGCACAAGCATCATTTTCATTAGGAATAGAAGAAGAAAATTTAGCAAGCTCTTAATTTAATCTAGCATTTTCCTTTTTCGTGACTTTATATTTAGCATGAGCATTGTCACGTTCTTTAATAATTTTAGCAATAATTTCATTATGAGACTCCTTGATAGATTCTAGTTTCTCCTCTAGAGAAGCACGAGTCTCATGCTCTTCCTCAAGAGCATTTTCTAACGATGCCTTTTCCATAGCATCATCTCTTTCGATCTTACCCTTTTCTTCAAGGCTTGCTTCCAAGGCCTCAATAGTCTCCCCGCGCTCAATTAGCGCCTCCATGATTTCAAAGAGAATAGCTTGAGCATTTTTATTGTTAGGGAGGGCTTTAAGAATTACTAGACCTTTATTTTGAAAGAGAGCATTAACCTTTTCCATATCATCTTCTTCATCATTATTATCATTATCATTATTATTATCATCACTACTAGAAGATTTAGCCATAAGGCAATGAGTGATGGATGAAGAAGAACAATTAATTTTTGAACTACTCAAGTTCACATCTTGTTGCATAGCAAATTGGGTTTCCTCTACATTATTATTCATGCAAGAGTTAGAGGGAACACAAGCATTTTTATCATGGCAACAAGATAAAGCAAACATATCATCAAGAGATTTATCTAAGCAATTTTTGGATGATATGCAAGGACTATCAACACTAGCATGTATGACATTTGGAGTGCTAGAAGAGTTTAAGTCCAAAGATGAGGCATTGCAAAAAGATAGAGATAAAAGATCATCAAAAATGAGATCATTATGAATATTGCAAGACCTATCACTACTCACCATTACATTGATTTGTGGCTTACCACATTTTGGTGAAGTAGACGAAGACGAGAGCTCGTCGCGGCCGGAGGTGGAGGGAGAACAATCATCCTCAATAGAGTTGGACACTCCATATTTTTCTTGAAGCTTGGTCCATAATTCATGAGTATCCCGGAGAGGCATGATTGACTCGAAAACTACAATACTCACAAATTTGCAAAACTCATTAGAAGCTAGAGCATCTAGATATAAGTTTTTCTCATCCTCTAAAGTCGTACTTTCGTAATCCTTTGGAGTAGAAAAACCTATATCTAGGATACGCTCAATATTGGGGTCCAAGACCCGTAAGTGATTAAGCATATGAGTTTTCCAAACATTAAAATTTGTGCCATTAAATCTAAACAAGGAATTGTGCACCAAATCCCTAGACGACATCTTTACTCTCTAGGCGATAAAGCCAAACAAGAGAGACGAGGCTCTGATACCAATTGAAAGAACAAGCTATGTCCCGGATGTCGCCTAGAGGGGGGTGAATAGGCGATTAACACCTTTTCTAATTAGGGGCTTGATAATTGCGGAATAAAACTATGTGTTTAAATTAACAAGCCAACAACCTAAAATACTAGGTTTACCTAATGTGCACCAACAACTTATTCTAAGTAAGGCAAGCAACAAGGTGATAGCAAGATATGAACTTCAAGCACGAAGGCTATCACAAAGTAAAGTGCATAAGTAAAAGCTCGGGTATAGAAATAACCGAGGCACGCGGAGACGAGGATTTATTCCCGAGTTCCTCCTTGTTAAGGGAGTACGTCTCGTTGGAGGGGTGTGAGCTCGCCACAAGAGGCCTACTCAAGATGCCACAAAGGCCTCACCCTATTCTCCGATGAACCGCACCCAAAGGTTTGTTCACCTTCACTATCGGAATCCTTCGAGGCGGAATCCGGAGCCTTTACACCACTAAGCTTGGGGCACGCATCCACAACTGAATTGGAGGCTCCCAAGAATCACAACAACACCGTCTAGGGTCCAATGACCCAAGAGTAACAAGCTCCCAACCTTCAATCCCACGAATCACCGTGGGGAGCACAACCCAATGCACCTAATGCAAAAGGCAAGAACACACCAAGTGGTCAAATCCTTCTCCCCAAAATCCAACCAAAGCAACTAATGCTATGGAGGGATTTAGGAGGAAGAACAAAGGAGAAACACTAAGAACTCCAAAATCTAGATCCAACGAGTTCCCCTCACTTAGAGGAGATTTTGTTTGGTGGAAATGTAGATCTAGATCTCCTCTCACTTTTCCCTCAAAGATATGCAAGAATCATGGGAGGGATTGAGAGGGGGCAAGGTTTTCCAAGGTCAACAATGGTGTGAGAGAGAGGGGAAAACGTGCTGGAAGAACCCTTGGTCACTTTGGAGAAGAAGGGGGCCTTTTATAGGTCTCTACAAAAAAGAGCCGTTGCAGGAAACTTACCCCAGAGACTCCAGTCTGCCCAGACCGGAGACTCCGGCCCAAACCAGAGACTCCGGGGTCATTCCAGGGTGTCTCCGGCAGGGCAACAGAGCCGCGCCACCCGTTCGACGAAAATCCAAAGTTTCAGACCGGAGAATCCGGTCTAGGGCCGGAGACCCCGTCCTACAGAAAACCTGCAAAAACAGCAAAACGAAAACTGCAATAACTTTTTCACCCGACTCTGATTTCGATGATCTTGGGCTCGTTGGAACCGCAACGAAGAGCTCTACAAGATCATTCAGAGAAACATCATAGTCCTACAAAGGAGAATAAAACAAAATGTAGAAAGGTAGACCTTCTCTAAAAAGGAATAACCGGTAAATTCTCCAATATAAAAAACCAACAAGTTTTTCATCAAGACTCCGTTTTCTATGATATTGGGCTTGTTTCAAAGATAATCACAAGCCCTACAAGATCATGCATATACACATCATAGTCCATCATGTGAGGCGGAAATCATAAGGAGAGAGTTTGACCTCTCTTAGAAGAGACAAACCGGAAAAACCTCCAATATCAAAAACGCAAGAAGATATTCATGAAATCTGTTTTTGATGAACTAGAGCTTGGTATGGAGATGAACAAAATCTCTAAATTCTCACATGGACAAAATCCAAATAACAACCAAGAAAGATGATTGCAACGATGCAAAGGTTTGTGCTCTCTACTATGATACGATCAAGATATTCGGTCGAGAGCCCCTCTTGATAGTACGGTTAACTATCCTATAATCCGGTCTCTCACTAACATCATGAGACCGGTAAAATAGAAACCCTATCAAGATCATACCTTTGCCTTGCGCATAAATCCAGTTGAGGTCGAAGAAGACGATCTTCATCTCCTCAAGACGCACCACCTTTCTTGATTGCGCTTTGCTTGATTAAGATTCACATGGCTCCCCCATACACCAAGATGGGAGAAGCACCTCTTCGGCATATCTTTACTTGGCCTTTATCAACAAAAGATCTTCTTCCCTTAACATCGACTCCAACACATGGAGAACAAGCAAGACCTTGACTCCAACAAATGGAGACAAGCAAGCTAATGGACACACCTATGAATATAGCTCAATGCAAACATTAGTCCATAGAGATTGTCATTAATTACCAAAACCATGCATGGGAGCAACCATGCACTTTCACTTAGTACGTTTCGACCCAACCCAGGTCAAACCATTTGATATCTAATACGAACTAAAGCCTTAGTCTAGTGGCTCATGACTTGCTCCTCCACTAGGAAGACCACAAGTTTGAAACCCACCCCACGGAAAAAAGGAAAATTATCTTTTCCTTTTCTTCTAGTTCCAAAAAATATGTTAAACTTGTTTAATTCATATCTTTTGTTTTATAAATACAACTAACTTGTCTAAAATTCCATAAAAATGCGCATAACATTAATATACCATCCTCAGCCATGATTGCATCATGTATCTGGCTCTTTAGTTGCATATCACCTAGGTAATGTGTGGAAAATAATATAAATGTTATCCCTATTTCATTTAATCTTTTATATTTCATCCATGAAATGTTTCTTCTACGTAAGATTAAATGGAATAGGATAACATTTATTTTATTTCCCACACATTCCATATTAATTATAAAAGATTAAATAAAATGTTTTGCTACACAAGATTAAGCGAAATATTTAGGTCATATTTAACTAAAGAGCAAGTTACGTGATGCAATCATACATTAGGATGGCATATTAATGTCTGGGACATGTTTTAGAAAATTGTAGGCATATTATTTGGATTTATAAAACAAAAAAGGGTTAAACTATACAGCGGCGCCGCATAAAAGAGCTCCCGTGCGGCGGTTTCAATTTGCATGCATGCAGAGTGATGTAAGCGGTGATGTCATCCTAGATTTCTCTCAACGATTAAATTAAAAAACTTTTATCTATCAAACCGATAATCCGATTTAAAATCCGTTTTCACCGTTGGCTTAGTCGCGTCGAGATCTACGAAACTAGATCCCATATTGTCATGTTTTGACAACTTTTTTTTTCGTCGGTAGCTACCAGATTGTTTTCACTAACCTACTAGATTATAATAATTTGGTTACCAGGTTTCTATACACAGTATTTAAGGCCGCATGATACTTTTATATGTGCAATAATATGATCTTTTAGATATTATAAACAGTTGAACTCTTACTCTGTAGTTGTATATATCATTGTAATGTTAAAAAAAAAAATTTAAAACATCATCCGACAAATATGTATAATTATCATGATAACTGTTCGATACTAATCTGGTATCCATGGTATTTTAATCTGGTAACTGGTGTGAAGAGAAAAATTCATCACACTTGATATGGTATATGTGTTGCAATATCTAAAAACGTGTAAAAAGTTATATAGTAACCATGTATAATTATTCGGGGTAGCTCTTTGGTGCAAATCTGGTAGCCATAGTACTATAATCTGGTAGCTAGTTCGGAAAAAAAAAGTTCGTCAAAACATATCAACAATGGATCTAGTTTTGAAGTCCTAATCGAGACGAATTTAACAGTGTAAACGAATCGACAATCGGATAAACGGTTTAGGAGATAAATCAATTTAAATTTTCTAATTTTGTAATTAATGTGATGACATCACCATGTGCTCTCCCTTATAGGGAAAAGCACGTACAATTTCCCGCCGCATCCCACACCCTACTAAGCGGCGCTTTTGTTTAGATTTTCCCAACAAAAAATATATGAATTAAACAAGTTTAACAAATTTTCTGTAATTTTTAAAGACAAGAAAAAATAAAGTTTCTTTTATATCAAGGGGGATTCGAACTTGGGTCTTCCTAGTAGAGGAGCACGTCGTGAGCCACTAGAATAGCCTTTTGTTCCTGTTAGATATCAAATCTGATGATTTAATAATATTTCGGCCTGGGTCGGGCTGAAATGTGCTAAGCTCAACCAATTAGTTCTTAATAATATATAATTAGTATGTTTCAACCCAGGTAAGGCCGAATTGAGTGTTTCGGCCGGGTACAGCCGACGGTGTAATATATCTGAAATTTTTTGAATTGATTTATTATTTTTGAAATTTCTAATAAAAATAATATTTAAAAAACTCTACAATGGGTGCAATTGAAATTTTTGAGTTCGTTAGAGATACAGATTGTTTTCCAAATATTTCAATTCCTTATCACATTTTGTTTACCGTGCCGGTGATAGTGCAGCATCAACAGACCGTAGCTTTTCTAAGTTGAAGTTGCTAAAAAAACTACTGTATTTAAGATCAAAGGGATGGAGCCAGGATTTCGGCGTGAGGGGGCGAAAAAAATACCCTTTCATTATATCGCCTCCTCCCGGCCGCTCGTACTGCCCTTGTGGCCGGCCGTGCAGCCGTCGTTGTGGATTGCAACTCGTCTTCTTCCTAGTTAGATGGATTGAAAATTGGGTGTCAAACGGTCGCAGCCGCCGACACAGCAGAGACGAAACGCCAAAGCGATGCTTGTGTGTTGGGCTGGTATCTAGGTCGCAGCCTCTCTAGCCCTTTCCCTTCCATATTGGGCTTTCCATTGCTGGGTTTAAACTACCATAATTACACATGGGCATAGAGGGTTTCACGATCTGTTAAACAACTACAGGGGGGCGAACCCTATTTGTCGCCTTTAGCAGCAAATCAACATCGCGCCGCGCACCACCGCGCGCGGTATGGGCCGGCCATTTCAAGAAGTTCGCGTTTTTTTTTTACTCTCTTTCTGTGTTTTTCCTTTTCTTTTTTCTATATCTGTTTTTTTCTGTTTTTTTTGTTTTTAAATTTCTTTTCGTTTTTCTTTTCTTTCTTGTTTATTTCATTTTAGCTTTTCGTTTCTTTTTCATTTATTTTTCTATTTTATTTTTTGTTTGTTTTCATTTTTCTTTTTCTTTTCTATTTTTTAATTTTCTTTTTTGTTTTTCTTTTATTTTTGTTTCTTTCATTTTAATTTTTCGTTTCTTTTTTATTTTTATTTTCTTTTCTATTGTGTTTTGTTTTCTTGGTTTCTTTTTTGTGTTTTTTATGTTTTTCTTTTCGTTTCTTTTTACATTATATTTTAAAATTCCATATGATTTTGAAAATATTCATTTTTAAAAATGATCGAATTTAGAAAATGTTCAACTTCAAAAATTGTTAAGATTTGAAAATGTTCTAATTCGAAAAATGTTCAGATTACAAAATATTCATTTGTATATGATTTGAAAATATTCATTTTGATAAATGTTCAGATTTTTAAAATATTTAAATTCGAAAACTATTCATATTAATGATGTTCAAATTTAAGAACATTCAGATTTTAACTTTAGAAGATGTTCACTTTGTAAATTATTCAAATTTAAAAATTCATTAGGTTTTGAAAATATTCACATATTATATTTCCTATTTCGGTTTAGTTGATCAGATATGGAATTATTTTTTCGAAAAACGTTCAAATTAAAGAAATGTTCAAATTTGAAAATGTTCACAATTAAAAAAATTTCAGATTTTGGAAATGTTTAAAACTAAAAATTGTTTAGATTTTGAAAATGTTCAAAAGTAAAAAAAGTTCAAGTTTAAAAAATTGTATATGATTTGGAAAATACTTATTTAAAAAAATGATCATATTTAAAAATGTTCAAATTCGAAAACTGTTCAGATTTGAAAATGTTCAAATTTGAAAATTGTTCACATAAAAATATTAAAAATTATTTAAATTAAAAAAATAGATTTTGAAAATATTTAAATTCTAAAAATGTTTATTTTTAAAAACTTGTTTAAAATAAAAAATGTTCAAAAATAAAAAATGTTCACGTTTTGAAAATGTTCATGTTTAAAAATGTTTATTTTCAAAAATGTTCAACTTTCAAAATATTCAGATTTTTTAAAAAAAATTAATATTTTAGAAACAAAGACAAAACGAAAAACCGTACCTGCTACTGGGCCGCGAAAATACGGCCCATTTAGCGCCGCTGTAGGGACGAGGGTGCGCGGCGCGACCGCGGTTTGCCGCTAAAGGCGGCAAACAGCAGGTCCCCTACAGGGGGCATCTATTTCTCAAGAAATATTGAATGGTTTGGCTACTTTGTATATCGACAAAGATAAATTGGATGAGATAAACACAAATGCAATTATAGATGACTTTACTTCTAGAAGTGTTAGCAGAAATGCAAGTTGTGAACACTCTTTGCTTTATAATGGCATGTGCAGGAAGCTTTGGAAACTTGCAACAACATCAACAGAGCCCTTCACTGGTTAATTGGTTATGATAGTTTGCAATGGTGCATCATCACAACTGCACATGAATCTACCAATTTGTTGGTACTTAGCGATTGTCTAATATTTTTTTGTGCTTTGTAGGTGATTGTTGCTCTCTCGTTCTCTCTAATGTACGAAACTGATGTGTCTTCCAGGCAGGGCTAGCTTACGGTTACCTGTGCCCCCGATCGAAATTACAAAGCACTGTCGCACCATGTCGGAACAAGCTGCACGCGATCGGAAAGAGGGAAGATGAGGGGGACAATCATGGCCAAACTCCCGATCCACCGCAGCACTCAAGATCAACTCCACCCCCGCAACCACCGCCGGCCGGAACCGCCTACCACCGCCACCCGCGGCCGGCGGCCCTCGTCCCGGGCCTTCCCCCTAAGGCCCGGCGTTGGACGTCCCTGCACCCCCACGGTTAAGTTTTTAGCTCGCCTTCGGCTTGCTCCAGGCTCATCGACGTCTTCTCCGCCACGGCTCCCTAGCGGTCGCTAGCGCCAACGAGATTGACAGGTGGTGGTGTTTGTTAGGTCATCACCGGTGGATGAGGAAGGTAGACAGATGGGTACAACGCATGATATGCAGACGGGGGGAGAAAGATGAGTTGCGGACGGGAAGAAGATGCGATGCGGTCAAAGAGGAAGATTGGATAAGAGGAGGCAGTCACGGTGGGGCCCACGGGGGAAAGCGTGTCCCACGATCGAACGTGGAGACGAAAACCCGGTAAGGAGCGGTCTCGGTGTCTTCCTCACCTTGGTCTAGGTTTGTAATGCATCCTTTTAACTTACACAATATTATGAAAAGGTTTGTGTTATATGCTAGTGGACTACTACTGAGATCCCAAACAGTTATCCTCATAATCCACACAAGATAAGGTTGATTAAACAGATTGGCGAGGACTAGAAACAAATGTTAGTCAATGCAGTATACCCTTACCACAAAAGCTTCATGTAATCATCGATTTAACAAAGATATTTCATGTGCAGAAGAAAGACGACGGTTTTCCCTCGTCAAGCCTAGCAAAGCGATCTTTTGTGGAACCATTATCTTAATATCACGATTATTCCGCTTGACGAGACACATAATTAGTATGCGACGTCATTTTTTATGTCAAAAGACCACGGATCTATGCTATTTACTCCATCCGTCCCAAAATATAAGGCGCCCTTAAATTTCGTTGGTCAGCGATGTATAATTTTGATCAAGTTTTGTACTTATAATATGTTCACAAAATTAGTATAGTGATATAGAATTTTGAAAGACGAATCTAACATTATTTATGCATTCTTGATTCATATAATTTAGTACATATTATTTATCAAAGTCGGCGGGCATCAAAGATCAGCATAAAAATAGCATGTATTATATTTTGGGATGGAGGGAGTACTGAATATTGCTATGTTAGTGAAATATAAAGTGTTCTTTTAGCTTGAAATATACTGTTTTCATAGTTTTTGTGTGGATAAGGGCCTCTTGCCGTCATTATGCACCTGGCCACGTCATTATGCCTCTGCGTGAACAAGACGCTCTCTATTCTCCATTCACCGTCGCATGCCCCCGTTAATTCTCGAGATCTGGTGCTGTTATGGTAAGGGTTAGATAGCCACAACTGAGTGCTAGACAGAATTTTCTTTATTATGCCAAATTATCTACGAGATATATGATTGAAGGTGTACAGTGTGATAAAGAAAGATTCAAAGTGTACACATTACAGGTCACAACAACCGCGACAAGCGAAATAAATATTAAAATCAAGAAGATTACTCCGTCTATCGGTTGCTTTGCTTGAATAATCACTTTGATTACGCGGAAGCTAACGTCTCATTAGTGCTCTCCCTCACCTTTAATTTTCTTGACTTGTTCCCGAAAGAAAGAGGCGAATTTGCGAGGCGACAGGCTCCGACGAATCCCCCACAACTACACTGTTCTTCCACGGATTCTTCCAGCTGAGGATCTAAGGAAAGAAATCGCATCCCGGGCAGCTCGCGACTGTGATGCGCGCAGCCTCGCCGGCGGCGCGGCGGCGATGGATTTCCCGTGGCTGGATCTGCCCTTCACGTTCCTGACGCTGCTCCTGGCAACCCGCCTCGCCTACGACTACTACGGCGTCGTCGCCGCCACCTTCACCGGCAGCTTCTCCCTCCAGATCTTCCTCTTCTACTGCTTCGCGCGCTGGTACAACCAGACCATGCCCCCCCGCGCCGGCGCTGTCCTGCTCCCGTCCACGTCGCGGCAGCACGACGACGGTCCGCCCGTCCTGACGCCGCTGCTGGAGACGACGCCTGGGTCTGGCACCGCCGCGGCCGCGGGGACCTTGCTGGCCAACCGCTGCCTGGCCTTCGTGTTCATGGTGTTCGTCCCCCTCATCATCGTCGTCTTCGAGCGGAGCCAGGCGGACGTCGTGGCCTACGGGCTCTGCCTCGTCAACATCGTCGTCATGGTCGTCTGGCTGTCGCCGGACTCGGGGACCTCCATGTCGGCTGCAAAGTCGTTCCTGGGGCTCAGCGACGACGAGGATGACGAAGGCGGCAGCGGGAGCGGCGGCGCCGAGGACCAGTGTTGCGTCTGCCTCGCCGGCATGCGGGAGGAGCAGGGCCTTCGGCACCTGCCGCGGTGCGGGCACCGGTTCCACGAAAAGTGTATCGGGAAGTGGCTCAAGGCCGGGCACCCGACCTGCCCCGTGTGCCGGGCGCTGGCGGTGCCGCCGCCGGCCCGGTACGCTGCCTTGCTCGATGACTCCATTAGCCCTGTCTAGCTCTGTTTCAGTCCTGCATCCAATCTAGCAATCATTCCTAGAGAAGATCAGATGCTGGCAATTGTGAAGTGTTGGGTAGTTTCTTGATGATGTGAAGTTTGCTGAACGAATTGTTTGTCTCGACTGGAAATGTTCAGTTATAGCCTGTAAATAAACACCTCTTGCTCTGAATATTTGTTAACGAATTATTTCTTGTTTCGCGAAAAATGTGCAATGATATTACATTCTGTTCCTACAAGAGTGTCCGAGAAACAAAATCATATATACCAAATCCTCTATATCCCAAAATCTTACACTCGCCTCATATCAGTCTTTGCCTGGATGTTGGTTTGAAAATGAAAAACAACTGAAATGGACTGCTTGGAAAATAAAATAGAGTAAATTGCACACGGAAACACTAGTCTAGTTGTAACACATACCTCGACGCCATCGGTCCACTCCGCCTCTGGCCCTGGGGGCATTGGAGGCATGGCGGAGCACCGCCCCTCGCCGGCGGAATGTTTTTCTGTTCTTTGTTTAGCCGGTGTTTTATGTCTTTTTCGGAATGATGAGGAGGCGGCAGCTACATCTAGAAGTCTGAATAAGGTACTCTTTGTCCTATCCTCTCTCGGGTGGTATTTAGCTCGGGCGGGCGCGTGGAGTTTTGTGTACAACAATTCTCCAGAGATATCCAGTCTTTTTCGTGATCGTTGGTGTGATTTCAGATCTAACTTTTCCATCTACGAGTCTCATCTTTGACGATGGTTGCTACATTAATGCGCTGGTCCTTTGTGGACTTAGCACAACAACTTCTCGTTTGTCTACTACATCAAACTCTACTATGACCCATTTTACCCGGCTTCGGTGATGGATGAACGAGGATGGCAACGCGCCTTGGGCTCGTGCCAGTGTTTTGTAATGGTTGCTAGATGGTCCAAGGACCTATTTGTATTTATTAATTTTTGGGCTCTTTATACTACTATAGATAATTATCAATAGATTAGTGTACCTTTTCGCAAAAAACACATACCTTAATCTACACTAATTAGCACATATTTTGTTCACCAAATATATGCTAATTTGTGTAGATTAATTTCCATAAACTTTATTGATTGGCCCCACATGTCATTTTGATACCAATGGGCTAATCTATATAGATTGGGGGTGTGTGTGTTACAACTAAGATTTTGGATACCGAATGGAAAATATTTAGAGGGTGTCTGCGTGTGTGGTGTGTGTGGGGTGGGGGGTGGGGTGGGTGTGTGCGTGAGCGTGCGCGGAGGTATCATATTTACTATATGACCCCTTTAATGAAAAATATAAGACATTTGCAAAGACGTCATCTTTAACATTCAGACGACACCACTAGGGAAATAACACCACAACTTAAATATAAAACCATTGAATAACGTTCAATTTAACATGCCTACTAAGAACAAGAGGTTTCTCATGTCCTGAAGTACTAAACGAACTACTCACAAGACAATAAAGGGATCATAATCAGAGGTGATAAATATACGATGAACAATATGGTCATAACAATCTTTTACCGCTAAATCCCTCCGAGTACAAAGGAGAGCGCTAGTGACAAGCATATGATTGCGGTCCAGAGACCATCGTGTGGATTATGAGCGGCTCGTGCTTAATTTCGTGAGCCGCTGCGGCAGGCAGCATGTGCAGAAATGCCACGCAAGGATATGACCGACCGATATTTTGCTGTTCGGAAATTTTGGCGACTATCAGATTAGAAAACTTCTTCACTGCGCATCTCGGCCTAAGACCTCTTCATTTCCGGTCGCCACCTACTATTCTCAAGGCCGAAAAAAGAAATCCTACCTGTAAGTGGAGGCAAGGGCGCCGAATCTAGAAAATATTTGTTGATTGGGTCAGATACTATAGAGCTATGCACATCAAACTATTATACCATGCCCACACTAGCGGAGCTACATGTCAGGCCCCCCCCCCCCCCCCCCGACTTTGGAGAATCAACAAAAGAAAAAAAAATAGAGACTTGGATGAAATAAAAAAGAGCTTTTTGTCGGCAAGCTCTAATAAAGGGGAGACATACCATTTAGATGACTTGTTAAATACACTTTTTACAGATATTATAAGAAACTTAATTCGCAACTCGTAAACAAAATGTAGATTCTGTAGTATGAAGACAATATGTCATACTCACAAAAAATGCATGTAAATAATTACCCCCTTTAGCTTCGCAGGCACGACTAATGCAACGACGCTCATGATTTTCAACTCGAGAGCTGATACGTCCAAAACGTATCTACTTTTTCCAAACACTTTTGCTGTTGTTTCTCTTCTAATTTGCATGATTTGAATGGAACTAACGCGGACTAACGTTGTTTTCAGCAGAATTGCCTCGGTGTCTTATTTTTGTGCAGAAATCAAAGTTTTCGGAAAAATCTGAAAAAAATCTAGAAATTATATTTTGGCAGAAGACCCACGGAGCCAGAAGGGGAGCTGCGGGAGGTGCCCACAGCTCCCAGCTGGCACCTGGCCGCGCCTAGGCCCACCTGGACACCTGGAGGCTCGGTCGATGACGCTCCTTTCGCCTATATACTTCCTTCGACCTAAAAACGCCAGAACCCCCGATCGTTTTTCCAGAAAAGATACAGAGCGTCGCCGCCTCCTCGAAACCTAATTCGGAGACCAGAAGGTACTGTTCCGGCACCCTGCCTGGACGGGGATTGAAGGGGAGATCATCGCCATCGCCATCACCATTGCCTCTCCACCGACCATCCATGTGTGAGTAATTCCCCGCTGTAGGCTGAGGGGATGTTAGGGATTGGATGAGATTATTTATGTAATAAGATGTCAGATTGTTAGGGCATGATGCCTAGTATCTGTGAGAGTGCCTTTTATCGGTGTTGCAACTTGGTGTGCTTATTGCTTGACACTTAGGGCCCGAGTGCCATGTTTTCAGATCTGACATATTATGATAAATGTTGTTTTGGATCATATCTACAAGCTGTTTGCACCTGTTATTGTCCGGAACCCGAGGCCCCAAAGTGACAGCTTTTGGGACAACCGGAGGGGATGGTTTTGACTTGAGGGTTACATGTATTCATTGAATGTTAATGCTTTGCTCCGGTACTTTGTAAAAAGGAGTACCTTAATTACCTTTCGGTTCCTCATAAAGGCCCCACTGACACGAGATGGTTGGACAAAAGATGTCGTGCAAGTATCTTATTGCAAGCACGCACGACTACCTACGGAATACATGCCTATGTTTATTAGCACCTCGATACTGTTTATTTGTTTATCTGCATGTTGCCTTTAGTAATTATTTCATGAACTATCTCATCCATGCAGCGCCCGTATTTACACCCCTATGCCTATGGTGTTTCAATCCTGTTGTCACTACAATTGCTACTATTGCTGTTTTTACATTATTACTGTTGTTACTTTATTAATGCTACTGTTATACTACTGTTGCTACTGATAAATTGCACCAAGTGAGTTACTTTCCAGGTGTAGCTGATCTGACAAATCAGCTGCTAAGGCTTATAAATATTCTTTGACTCCCCTTGTGTCGAATCAATAAATTTGGGTTTTACTTCCCTCGAAGACTGTTGCGATCCCCTATACTTGTGGGTCATCAAGACCCGACCACGCCGACGCCATGGCCCACTTCCCCGGCACCTTCGAGGGCATCTGTGTCGAGCTGGCCAGGCCGGAGGACACCACTGAGGATCAAAATCTTTCATGCGCATGACTTTCTGTAAAAAAGACCATTTTCACTTATCATACGCATTCTCAAAGTCAATTTTAAGTACTACCCCATCCATTTTGTTCATATGAAGCTTGTGAATAGTCTCGTGGAGTACAACTACTCCGCCCAAAATATTTTGGCGAGGCATGAAGGCCGTTTGAGAAGGTCTAATCACCTTAGAAGCCACCTCCGTAACACAATTGGTCGCAACTTTAGTGAATATTTTAAAGCTTAAGTTTAACGGGCAAATAGGTCCATACTGCTATATTTGAACAGAGGTAAATTCCCTTGTTGGAACTGGATAAACATAGACATCAATCCTCCTTAATAACTTCCCAAAACTTTTGATAGAATTCAGCCGGAAAGCCATCTGGCCCTGGTGCTTTATTATGTTCCATCTGAGCAATAGCTTCGTACACTTCTTTGACCGAGAAATTAGTAGTATATTCTCATCTACAGAAACATGAGGAATATCTTGATTTAAATCTTCCATAAGAGATAAATTATTTGGTGTCGATGCTCCAAACAACTTCTTATAATATTCTGAAATATAAATCTTTAGGTTCTGTTTTCCCACAATTGTTATGTCATGTTGTTCTGATTGAATTTTTTCTTTTTGTGATGCTTCCCATTTGCAATAAGGTGAAAGTATTCTGTATTATTTCACCCTTCTTAAACATTTTTAACTTTAGCACGATGAGCCCACTTTGTCTCTTCATCGCGCCTAGTTTACTAATGCGATCGTTCGCCTCTCTCAAAGTCACCCGTTCGGTGTCGGTAAGAGAGACAGTTTCGGCCTTGATATCCAACGTATCAATAAGGTTAAGCAATTTTTCCTTTTCCTTCTTGTACTTTCCACTTTGATTTTCGCCCATCCTTTGAGGAACCCCCTTAAGTGTCTAATCTTGTTAAGCCACCTCTCAATAGGAGTGTCACCACGAGTAAGAGAAGCACATTCGGCTGCTATCATTTCGTAAACCCAGCCTGATTGAACCACGAAAGTTCAAAAGAAAAATGCAGCTTATTCCAAATGTGAGCATGATTACCAGAATCCAATAGTAATGGTGTGTGATCCGACCCCGTACGAGTCAAAGCACACACCGTTACTAAAGGGAATTTCTGCTCCCATTCAACACTTGCCAGGATATGATCTAGTTTCTCAAAAGTAGACGTATCTCGACAGTTAGCCCAAGTGAACTGTCTCCCAGAGAGATCTATTTTCTCTCAAATCAAGACTTTATATGATTGAATTAAAAAGAAAAGTCCATCTAGGGTTAAAGTTATCATTATGTTTGTCTTCCTTCTTACGGAGAATATTAAAATATCCACCTACCAACATAGGTAAAGATTCTGTACTGCACATCCGCACTAATTCAGATAGAAATTCATGTTTTTTCTCATCTTGGGCAGCCCCATACACTGGGACCAAAACCCACTCTCAAAGCCATCGCATTTTGATCTTTTTAATCGAATAATGCCCTACATTAACATTTTTAACCTAGAGAGTGGAACGATTAAAACCCACGAGAATACCCCCTGGCCTACTGTGCGGTGTGTTAGACAACTCTACGAGATCAAGTACGAGTCCTATACAAGAATCGGATCTTACCTAACTTTAGGCTTCCATGTATAGATACAAACCGACCTGCAATCGCGTATATATATATATATATATATATCAATCAATACAAACGATCGAGGTGTGCGAAACAGCAGCCCGATTCTGTTCTCTAACATGGCATCAGATTGACCTCCGGTCCTTGGCCTCTTCTCCTTCAAATCCTAGCCGTCCTACTCACCCTCCACCATGACTCCCGACGAGATCATCGCCAAAGAGAAAGTGCTCGAGGTGCACACTGTGGCTCTCGATGCTCGCGAGGCCGAGCTCCTCAAGCAAGCCATCGATGCTGCCGCCAAAGCCATGGAGCAGGAACTCGAAGATCGCACCGCGGCTCTCAATGCTCGCAAATATGCACTCTCCCAGCTGGCCGCCGATGCCGCAGCCAAAGGCAAAAATACCACCTCCACCTCCAACCCTACCACTCAAAGCCTCTCCACCTATGCCACCTCTATCAAGCTTCATGTGCCAATCACATTAGACCTCACCGCCTCCAACCACACAAGCTGGCGCGAGCTGTTCCTCATTGCTCTCGGCCGATACGGCCTCACCTCTCATGTCGTCGGTGACGCCGGCGCCACACCCTCAAACACCTCACCAACATCAGATTGGGGTTGTGATGACTACACCATCTCTCCTGAATTTATGGCTCCATCTCTACCGATCTTCTCGGCATCGTCATGCGCCCCGGCTCCATGGCACACTTCATTTGGGACGCCATCGAGAACCTCTTCCGTGACAACAAAAAGCATCAGGCCAACCAGCTCGAGGCGTAGTTCAGGAACACTCCGCAAGGCGACATGATGGTCAGCAATTATTGCGCCAAGCTCAAAGCTCTCGCTGACTCTCTCGTGGACGTCGGTTAGCAGATCAGTGACGAGACGCTCGTCCTCACCCTCCTACGCGGTCTCAACGACAGCTTCGCACACCTTCGTTCCTTTTTGCCGTTTCAGGTGCCTTTCCCCACGTTCCTCCAGACTCGCTCGGCACTGATCCTTGAAGAATCACAAAATAAAACCAACGCAAATAATGCCGCCTCCACCGCGCTCTGGGCAAGCGGCAACAACATCCTTCCCAATGCTGGCACTAAGCGTGCCCCTCCTTCTGGATACGGGGTAGGACACGGCTCGGGTGCACCCACCGGCTTCACCAACACCTTCAACCACCATGGTGGACGTGGGCGTGGCGGCGGCCGTGGCGGACATGGTCGTGGCCGTGACAACCCGTGGCAGTTCAACCCATGGACATGCGCTCCTACACGGCTCAACCTTCTCCAACAGCATCAACAACCGGCTCCATGGCAGCAGCCTCCCACCCCTCCTCCGTAGCGCCCGTGGCAGGCTCAAGCACCCGGCCTTCTCGGTCCTCGTCCCAACACCGCTCCGCAGGCCTACACTGCATACGGTAATAACATGCAGCCATCTTCGTCTACAAGTCCGGCAGTCGACCCAGCACTACTAGCGGCTCTCAACAATCTACAGCTTCCTGGCACACATGAGTGGTACATGGACTCTGGCGCGTCCTCTCACATGGCATCCGATAATGGTAACTTCGACTCTCTTGTCCCATCCTCTACTTCGCAACTCGTCACTATTGGTAACGGTGCAACTCTCCCTATTTCACACATTGGTTCCTTTGCTCTCACTAGTACATCTATTCCTCTTCACCTTCGTAACATTCTCATCATTCCTCAAATTCGTCAATTCACCACCGATAATTCTTGCTCCGTTGAATTCCTTATGGTTTTTTTGTGAAGGATCTTCTCACCGGGACCCTGATTCTTCGATGCAATAGCTCCGGACCCCTCTACCCCATGTGCCCATCTTCCCATGAAGCTCATGTCACCAGCGCCCCCACCCGAACCCTCCTCTCCACTATCACCTGCCACTGCCACACCCGATACCTCTCCGCCTGCTACTCCTGCTGCCTCCCCCACGCCATCCCCAATGCCCACCCCACCTCCTTCACCACCTGTTACTATCCCGAACCCACCGCCACCCCCCTCCTATCCATCAAACACGTCGTACTACCGGCAAACTCCTAGGTCCACCTAAACATCTTAATCTCTCGGCGACCATCAGCTCTCCCATTCCACATAATTATCTTGTTGCTCTTCATGACCCTGCATGGCGTAAAGCGATGGAAGATGAGTATGATGCTCTCATGTCTAACAACACTTGGACCCTTGTCCCCCCCCCCCCCCCCCCCGCCCCCCTCCGGGTGCTAATATTGTTGGCGGCAAATGGATTTTTCGCCATAAGTTCAATTCTGATGGATCTCTCGTTCAACACAAAGCACGTTGGGTAGTGCATGGATTTACTCAACAATCCGGTATTGACTTTGATGAGACCTTTAGCCCTGTCGTCAAGTCAGCCACCATCTGTGTTGTTCTCTCTCTTGCTCTCTCTCGCTACTAGCCTATTCATCAACTCGATGTTAAAAATGCTTTCTTACACGGTCACCTTGACGAAGAAGTTTATAGCCAGCAACCCTTCGGGTTTGTTGACTCTCGCTTTCCCTCCCATGTCTATCGTCTCCAAAAGTCTCTTTACGGTCTCAAACAAGCTCCCCGAGCGTGGTTCCAACGCTTTGCTACCTATGCTTGTTCCATTGGTCTTGTTGCGTCCAAATCTGACGCCTCTCTCTTTGTTCTTCACAATGGGTCAACTACAGCATATCTCCTTCTCTATGTCAATGACATTATTCTTACAGCCTCTTCGCCTACTATTCTTCAACATATTATCACTAAACTAAGTCGTGAATTCTCCATGAACGACCTTGGTCCTCTTCATCATTTTCTTGGCATCTCCGTCACTCGTACTCCTAAAACTCTCCATCTCTCCCAACGTCAGTACATCCTAGATGTTCTCTCATGTGCCGGCATGATTGATTGCAATCCCTCTCCAACACCTATCGACACAAAGCCTAAACTTTCTGCCACAACAGGTTCACCTGTTTCTGATCCATTCCAATACCGAAGTCTTGCTGGAGCACTTCAATATATCACTCTCACCTGACCTGAAATATCGTATGCCGTACATCAAGTGTGTCTTCATATGCATGATCCTCGGGAACCTCATTTTCTATTAATCAAACGCATTCTTAGGTACCTGAAAGGAACTCTTGACCTTGGTCTCATCCTTCATTTTTCCTCTTTGCATAATCTTGTTTCCTATTTGGATGCTGATTGGGCTGGATGCCCAGATACCCGTCGCTCTACGTCCGGGTTCTGTGTATTTTTGGGAGACAATTTAGTCTCATGGTCTTCTCCCCGTCAGCCGACAGTTTCTCGCAGTAGTGCCAAAGCAGAATATCGTGGTGTCGCCACCGCTATGGCTGAGACGTGCCGGTTGCGTCACTTACGACTTGAGCTTCAATGCCCTCTGGACAGTGCTACCATCATCTATTGTGACAATGTCTCCGCAGTTTACATGTCTGCAAATCCTGTGCAACACCGTCGTACCAAACACATTGAGCTGGATATCCACTTTGTTCGGGAAAATGTTGTTTTTGGCGCGTTACGGGTACTCCACGTTCCCTCTTCATCTCAGTTTGCAGACATCTTCACAAAGGGACTACCAACACCATTGTTCTTGGAGTTTCGGTCCAGTCTTCACATCGGCGACGGCTTGTCCCCATGTTCAGACTGCGGGGGCGTGTTAGATAACTCTACGAGATCGAGTACGAGTCCTATACGAGAACTGGATCTTACCTAACTTTAGGCTTCCATGTATAGATACAAACTGACCTGTAATTAGGGATATTTTAACCGAGTCAACCAGGAGCTCTCTCATGTTATGGACCATCATGACCGTTGGATCTACCTATTTGGCTACTTTTGGCCGTCGGATTGGCCTCAGATCCGAACTGGGCCCGATTGTCCCTAGGGGAGGCTACTCTACGGATCGAGTAGAGTTTCTGTGGTTAACTGGGCCTTAAATATCCACTGAGCCCATTAACTTTGTTACTCAACCCGTCAACCGACCTGCGACCTAGGTGAGAGCAGCAAACGGGCCGGAGGCCACGCATGGACTCCAATCAGGACGGTGCCCACGGTTCGACTTGGATCGAGAGAAAATAATGGCAGTACGGGATGGGGATCGACGCTATGCGGTAGGGAAGGAGATGCCGCGATGTGCCGACCGGCACGGACCGACGCGATGCGGCCGGGCGGCTGACCCATGCGACCAGGTCCATGTAGCAGAGCGTCGATGTCCGATGCGGCCCTCAGGTAGCTGGTGCGGCATGGAGCGTGCATCCCCTCGTCATTGATGGTGATGAACTGATGCGTCGCTCGTGATTGATCTTGATGTCCCCGTTCATGTTAATTTTCAGTTTCTGCGGACCCCTAATGGTGTGTTACTAACTTACTATACTACCTCTACTTCCTATAAAATCTGGTGCCTCAGTTTCTCTCCATACCACTTGCACTCGAGCACGACTTGCAGGTCCAAGGTGTACTGCTAGGTTGATTATCTGTCCTGCGAAATCCCCATTTTCTCATATGGATTCTCACCGTTTTTCATCTCTTTTCATTCATGGTTCATCTTGTTAGGGAAATAGACTTGTTGTATTATCAGGGGCCAAAGGCCACATATATAGTACAGGTACAGGCAAATATATAGAAAGCCCCCTAACAGGTGGGGAAACTACAATATACACATATATACTCTAACACCCCCCTCAAACTCATGGTGGATCCACAACACTGAGTTTGGAGAGTAAGAAGTCATGCTGCGCTCGGGTCTGTGCCTTTGTAAAGAAATCCGCCAACTGCAAATCTGAAGGCACATAATGAAGCACAACAACCTGATCCTGTACCTGAGCACGTGTATAAAAAGCATCAACACCAATATGCTTGGTCAGCTCATGCTTGACCGGATCACGTGCAATACTGATAGCACCTGTACTGTCACACAAAAGAGGAGTGGGTGTCGTAACAGAGACCCCAAAATCTGCAAGCAACCACCGTAACCAGGTCACCTCAGCAATCAATGAAGCCATAGCCCGCAGCTCAGCCTCAACACTCAAACGGGAAACCGCTACCTGTTTCTTCGTCTTCCAAGTAACAAGCGAACCACCAAGAAACACACAGTAAGCAGAAAGTGAACGACGATCCGTAGGATCACTCGCCCACGTAGCATCCGAGTAACACTGGAGCTGGAGAGAGCTGGAACTAGGGAAGAAAAGACGACGAGTAATCGTGCCACGAAGATAACGAAGAACACGGAGGAGATGACTGTAGTGAACGGTGGTAGGAGCTGAGACAAACTGACTCAGAATATGAACAGGATAAGAGATATCCGGGCGAGTGACAGCAAGGTAAACAAGACTCCCAACAAGATGATGATAACGTGTGGGATCAGAAAGAGGATCACCATCAGTAGGACGAAGCTTAACATTAAGCTCCATAGGAGTCTCAACAGTACGGTCATCACTAAGATCAGCCCGAGAAAGAAGATCCTGAATATACTTTTCCTGGGAGATAAAGAAGCCATCGGCTGTAGAAGAAACCTCAATCCCAAGAAAGTAGCGAATAGGATCAAGATCAGACATGAGAAACTGCTCACGTAGACGAGCCTTAACAAAGGCAATGTGCGCAGGGTCATCACCGGTGATGATCATGTCATCAACATAGAGAAGCAGCAAGGTCCGACACCGAGGAGAGGTGTAGACAAACAGTGCAGGATCATGAGCACTGGGAGAGAAGCCTGCGGCGATAAGCACTGAGGAGAAGCGCTCAAACCAGGCACGAGGGGCCTGTTTAAGGCCATATAGAGATCGTCGAAGACGACAAACCATCCCATCAGGAACAGAATACCCAGGAGGAGGCTGCATATAAACCTCCTCACTCAACTCGCCATTAAGAAAAGCATTCTGAATATCAAGCTGGGACACAGACCAGCGGCGAACAGAAGAAACAGCAAGAAGAGTACGAACAGTGGTCATATGAGCCACAGGGGCAAAAGTCTCGTCATAGTCACGGCCGTGCTCCTGCTGAAAACCACGAGCCACAAGACGCGCTTTATAGCGCTCGAGAGATCCATCAGAGCGGGTCTTAATTTTATAGACCCACTTACACGTGATAGGACGAACACCAGAAGGGGGAGAAACAAGATCCCAGGTGCCAGTGCGCTCAAGCGCGGCGATCTCCTCAGCCATGGCAAGCTGCCATTCAGGATGACGCTCAGCATCCCGATAAGAAGTCGGCTCGGAGAGAACAGAAAGACCATACTTACTAGGAGAATAACGGTCAGGAGGACGACGCTGACGAACAGGCCGTGAATGGGAAGACTCATCGGCGGAAGACGACTCATCAGAAGAAGAGGAAGAAGGAATAGGAGAAGGAGGAGCCGAAGCCGGAGAACGAGGAGTACTAGGCGGAGGAGAGGATGGCGCCGAAGATGGAGGAGGCGCACAAGAACTAGGAGGTGGAGAAGAGACAGCAGGAGGTGAATCAGGAAAAAGGAGAAAAGAGATATCATCCACCGGGTAAGTGCCAGAGGTGTGGCGAGGATAGAAGGAGCGCGTCTCATCAAACGTGACATCACGGGAGATGCGCATCCGACGACCAACAGGGTCCCAACAGCGGTAGCCCTTATGCTCATCACTGTATCCAAGAAAAACACACTCAACAAACTGAGCGGTTAGTTTGGTGCGTTCGCGAGGAGGAAGAAGAACATAGCAAGCGCAACCAAATAAACGAAGAGCCGAGTAGTCTGGAGAGGTACCAGAAAGACGCTCGAGAGGAATGCCACCTTGAAGAGCAGCAGACGGCTGAATGTTAATGAGGTAAGTCGACGTAGCAACAGCCTCAGCCCAGAAATGCGGCGGAAGAGAGGAAGCAATCATCATAGCACGGGTAGTCTCAAGAATATGACGATGCTTACGCTCGGCGACACCATTTTGGGCATGGGCACCGGGACACGAGAACTGGGCAAGGGTGCCCTGCTCAGCAAGGACACCACGCAGGTGCTGGGAGATATACTCTCCTGCAGAATCAGCACGAAACACACGAATAGGAGTGGAATACTGAGTACGAACCATGGCCACAAAGCGCTGATAAATAGCAAGCACCTCACTGCGAGAGCGCATAAAAAATAACTAGGTGTACCGTGAAAAATCATCAATGAACAAAATATAGTATCGATGGCCCCCTTTAGAAGCAAAGGGTGCCGGACCCCAAACATCTGAATGAACTAAATCAAAATGTCGCTGAGATACAGACGCACTAGTAGGATAGGGAAGCTGAATCTGTTTGTCTAACCTACAACCCTGACACGAATGTAAAGACACATCTCCTGAGACAGACCCCAGAAGACCACGACGAACTAATGACGATAAACGGGAGCCACAAAGATGACCCAGCCGATGATGCCACTGCTAAAAAGAGCCAGTGACAGAAGCAGCAACCGCAGAAGGACTGGCTGATGAAGAGTCAGCGGAAGGAACGCGAAGCCAGTCTAACTCCCATAGCCCCGGGGACTCAAGGCTGCGAGGGCCAGCTCCAACCAGGGCCTGTGTACGACGGTCCTGAACAGCACAAGAATCAGCGTCAAGAATGACGCAACAACCAGAATCAGTAAGCTGACTAGCAGAAAACAGGTTCATCTTAAGACTAGGAACATGAGAAACATCAGGAACAGAGAAAGAGGAAGTAGAAAGGGTGCCTCGACTGGAAACAGGAAGAGAGGTACCATCAGCCGTGATAACACGAACAGGAGAAATAAAAGAGCGAAGAGCAGAAAGAATAGAAGACGCAGAAGTCATATGAAAAGAAGCTCCAGAATCCAGATACCACGGGGATGACGTACCTGACTGTGTAGAAGGTGGTGGTCGCACGGTGCCCGAAGAGCTAGACACAGAACCAGCAGTACCCGTCGAGGAAGAGCCTGTAGCAGCGAGCAGACTATGAAGACCTCGGATAATGTCCTGATCAGACAGTGCAGCAGCAGAAGATCCTGACAATCCAGCCTGGGTAACAGCAGAAGATCCTGAAGAACCAATCTTCCTACGAGCAAGGTACTGCTGACGTAAGCTAGGATCCCTCTTCCAGCAGCTCGAGATATCATGACCAGGCCTGTTACAGTAGGCGCAGGGAGGACGAGGAGATGCACGGGCTGCTGAGGCTGACTCTGGGCCGGAGGAGGAGAGAGTATCGGCGGACCTGGAGACCGCAACGAGGCTGGCGGCACAGAAGGACCACGAGCAGACGGCACAGGAGGACCACGAGCAGCAAGTACAGAGGGAACCTCAAGAAGACCAGCACCACGAAGACGAGTCTCCTCAGCCCGAAGCTCAGCTAGTACCTCAGAGAGCGGAACACGACCACGGGCAAGCAGCTGGGCACGGCGCGGCTCAAACTCCTTGCGGAGCCGCGACAAGAACTCATAGACGCGCTGAAACTCCAGATCCGCGCGCACAGTCAGACAGCAGGGACAGGTGCCACACACAGCAGTACGAAGAGAATCAAGCTGACGCCATATAGCAGCACTCTGAGTGTAGAAGTCATCAATAGTGGAATCACCCTGCTGAAGATCATGCTCCTGACGAACCACGGACAGGTAAAGAGCATCGCCAGACGGCTGATAGCGCTGACGAAGAAAAGTCCACTGAGCAGCAGCAGTGGGAAGACCCATAAACTCAGCAGCATACTGAGGCAGAACACTGGAAGTGAGAACAGCAGCAGCACGAGCATCCTCATCTATCCACTGAGCGTAGTCAGACAGATCCAACCGGTACGTCGCAACAGCAGTAGAATGCTCCTGGACCTTCCCATTATAATCAGCCAGAGCAGTGTCATAAGCACTCTGGGCTGCATCCTTAGCCTCCTGAGTAGCATCGGAAGCAAGGGCAACAGGCGGCGGCGCAACGGGTGCCAGAGGAGCAACGGGGCGCGGCGGACAAGAGACCTCGCCAGAAAGCACACCCCAAAGACGAAGACCGCGCATATGGACGCGCATGAAGGCAGCGAAATCAGGGTAATTCGCGCCATCAAAAATCACCGGGCAGCGAGGAATCGCAACATAGCCCGACGAGGAAGACATTGTACCTGTTTTTTTTTTTTTTTTTTACTCACGGACGAATCTGGGATGGAAAGAGCTACAGCAGAAGACTAGCAGCCAAGGAAAGCCAAGTCTGTACCCGTACTGACCAAGCCACGTACAGAGCAGAGAGGAAATCGATCTGGATCGATCCGGGAACCAACCAGCTCGAGCGCGTGCGGGCAGGAAGTGCGGCGACCAAAGGACAGTGGGGTCAACCAAAGGGCGCGGAGACGCGGGGGCGGCGGGAAGAGGAGCTGGCGGCTCGGCGGGGCAGAGGCGGCGGCGGCGGGAAGAGAAGCTTGGTGCGGACGCAGGGACGCGAGGGCAGCGGCCGGATGGCAGCGGTGGCGGCCGGCGGGGCAGCGGCCGGCGGTGCGGCGGGCGGCAGGAAGAGGAGCTGGCGGCTCGGTGCGGACGCGGGGATGCGGACGCAGGGATGCGGGTGAGGACGCGGGAGGCCGGGGCGGCGACGGGGAGGCCGGGGCGGCGACTGGGAGGCCGGGGCGGCGACGGGGAGGCCGGGGCGGCGACGGGGACGGGCGAGCTCCGGCGGGATCGGCAGTGGAGGCGGACAAGCGGGCGGGATCGGGAGCAGGTTGAGGTGGTGGTGGGGATGAGGTGGTGGTGGGGATCGAACGGGAAGAAGCAGCGGACACGGTAAGAAGCAGCGGCGGCGACCGGGTGCGGTGGCGAGGCGGGCGGCGGCTACGGCTGCCAGAGGAAAGAAAAGAACCCTAAAGCTCTGATACCATGTTAGGGAAATAGACTTGTTGTATTATCAGGGGCCAAAGGCCACATATATAGTACAGGTACAGGCAAATATACAGAAAGCCCCCTAACAGGTGGGGAAACTACAATATACACATATATACTCTAACACATCTCTCGTTCCATTCAATATTCAAGTCTGCTCTAATTTAATTGGCTGTGGAAACCTCAGTATTTGCAATGGCTCCAGGCTCCCATCCTACAACCGGAGCTCTTAGGTATTTTATCTCTGGTCCCTACATCTTCACGCCATTGATCTACCGAAGCAGAACTGGTTTTCTCATGGCAGCTCTGATGGCGGACCCAGACATTTTTTCCAGTGGGGGCACTTTAAATGAGTGGGGGCAGTTATAGTGTAAACTTGATATTTTTTCACCATTTTCCTCCAATTGTGAACAAAATTACACTAAAACTGAAAAAATTGAGTGGGGGCCGCTGCCCCCACTGAGCTCAACATAGGTCCGCCCCGACCGAGGCGTACCCATGTTCTATGCTTCATTGTTCAGTTTCACGTGGTATGTAAGTTGATTGCTTGGTTGGCAGATTCCCCTTTGTTCTCATCGAGTATCTTCTCATGTTGTCGTCGTTCCTGCTAACCCGTTTTTGTTTCCTAATTATTGTCTTTTTAGTAGCAGATATATTGTCTATCTGGTTGGTAGTCTTGCCGTAATAATTCACTACAAGGGCCAATTTTATTTTTGAAGTTATGCTTTTGGTATAGATGTCTTCTCAACTCTTGATGGAGGTGGAATATTCAGATTGCAGTGTATTTGGGTACCTGAACACTAGAGTTGCTTGCCATACCCATGCTCCTGGTGACCTTCATGGAGAGGTAATTATATGAAAACTGGAGTGTTCTGCTTTCCATCATTTTGCATCTTTTTAATTATTCCATATGTTTATGCTCCTGCACATAAACTAGAAACCAACATTGCAAGATTTGGCTTATTTGTATGTCCTTGAGGATTTGCGAGATCAACTACGTTCATCACTGTTGCTCTATTTCTTCTCTTCCATTGTGAAAACAGAGCACTTGAGGATGGGCTACAAAACTGCAGGGAAATCAGTTTGCATATATCAGTACGAGGCATGCAAAGCTCATTCTCCTATGTGGCGTATGTTCGCATTAGGTGCGTGAAGAGGAAAGGTAAATTGCGACAGAAGCATTGCGTGATTCCATTGGCCAACCACATTTTACCTCTATATGAAGAGTGCATAAATGCCCTTAAAGGTAAATTGTAAACCACAATTGAGGTCGGTAATTTTTATAGCCGTGCAGCCCATGTTCATGTTTCTGAATCCCTACCTCCACCTGCAGATGTTGCACAGCTAAACGCTTTAAATAGTGGACGTGAGAGCTCTTAGTTCTTGTACCATATATATAAGGCAATATAACCCTAAACGTAGTTGTAGTTATGATACTTTTTTTATGGGTAAGAAGCAAGTGAAATTCGCCAAGTAGTCTGCATTTTCAAGTACAGACCAATCTATGAACAACACCCTCGCTTGTCAAAATTCATTATCTTCTCACAACTAATCAATCATGTCCTACACTTCGATTCTCTAGGTACCAAGCCTCTGACCTCATCCATGGCTGGTGGGCCATGCTTCCCGCCGCCGACTTCATCGTCCTCCAGGCGTGTGACATGTTCCGCACAGACTGCAGTCTCGAGGCCACTCTGTTCATTATGATTCCTCAATGTTGATCATTCGGAATGTTCCATCACATGTACACCAGAACTACCTCAATCAGTTATACTGATATGGAGAAGTCACCCAGGGGCTTACTGGCTAGCACCACGGAAGGTGGACTAGGCAGCCTGGGTTCGATCCTCAGCTTCTACTATATTAAAAGCGGTGTCTAGTTCCTCCTAGATACTCATTTATTTTTAGTTATACTGATATGGCAGTACCAACAACTGAAAAATTACATACCCAATTTGAGTAATTATGAACAAAAAAGTGTATAGCTCTATGTCAGAGGAACACAACATAGTCTAGCCTTTTATTATACTTTGGTTTTCCTGGAATTCTCAATGTGGAAGAGCTAGAGGCCTGACCTGCGGAGACCCCATCAATTTTTTCGTTTCTTTTGTAGTTAATTTTCTTCTACACATCGGAGGTTGGTGTTAAAGGAGCCCTGTGATGACCCGTGATTTTAAAAAGTACTGGCCTGATTATTAGTTCATAACATCTGTATTGTCACCCAGAGTGATCTGTAAATTCCAGCAACAAATTTTAAATCCCAGTCCTGTATGATTTTTTTTTCAATCACTTGATACAGATATGCAATGTTCTGAAGGCACCCTTGGGACAATTATCAAATCTCCTTTTTTCTTCTCTATATATCTTGGATTAGATATAATTTTGGTTGTTGTCCGATGAAACTAAATACTTTCGTTCTTCTGATGCGCTATCTCATAATGTAGTGCAGAAGCAATCTTCCAAGAGATTGTATTTTCGCTACTGCAAGTTTCTTATGGTTCTCATTATGTATATACCATGTTGGCCTTCTCGGGGTATGCAGTTCTGAAATTCCTTACAGCTCTACGTATCCTTTATTGCAAGAACTGGTGATTACATTTTCTTCAAGTGAAGTCTGTTGGCACTTGGCAAATAGAATAGCTAGCACCTCTTCTTTTACTGTGTAAAAAAAAGGTTCAGCAAATTAAACCGCAAATTTGAACATGTTTCGACATTTCAAAAAAATATTAAAATAGAAAAAATATATTCCATTCCTATCGATCTATTTAACTAATGGACGGGCGCGGCAACGGGCGTCTACATGATCTAGTTGTGTATATATATCGATCAATACAAACGATCGAGGCGTGCGAAACAGCAGCCCGATTATGTTCTCTTACACGGTGGTAGGATGTACCAAACAAAATCCAAACCAGCAGCTAGTCTATTGAGAATACGAGTAGCAAAATTGGATCTTCCAGTCCTTGATAAGGCTACGAAATCCAATCATTGCTCCCTAACGGTTTTTTTTTTTTTTTTTTTTGTGATATGGAACACATGTATTCCATTACAGCATGACGAGATCAGCTGGAAAGTTCTCCAACCACAGATACTGACTATCTAGTCCTCCACCCGCACCTAGTGCAGCCAGCTTATGTGCTGGTTTGTTACAAGCTCTCAGGACATTCAAAACTGAACTGAGAGCAAAGGAAGTCGACGGGAGGAATTTCACATGGAGGAACAAGGGACCCAGCCTCGAAAGATCATAAGAGTCAGTCTCCATCGCTTGTTTAAGAACCAGGCAGTCCGTCGAAAAGATTACTCCCTAACGGTTTCTTGAATGAAATCATGTTTAGCTGGATCCCGAATACCCTCACTATTCCAAAACATGCCTTTTCTAGCTCTAATATTTTTAAGGCTTTTTCCTAATTCTTACACTTCGTCTAACAGTCGAATTATTGTAATCTTTTTTCTTTGATTCTTACACTTCGTCTAGTTCAATCCCAATTTCCCATTTGAGACAAACACACACCAAGGTTGGATAATGGGCACAGTTCATGGTGCGGTCATTATGCCTGATCCAAAGTCAGACCACGTAAACTCCAAGATGGCCAGCAAGCTTGTCGTCATCGATGAGCTCTTGCCGGCGCTAGCCTTACAAAAAACGCTGCAAATCGCACCTATAAAACCATATCGGGATCGGCGTGATTCAGTCGCCGGCCGGCATGCCGCTCAAACTCGTGCTCATCGTCGCTGCACCCACGGGCCTAACGTGCGCCATACTGTACCTGGCCGGCGTTCCATGGACAACCAACATCCGCATTGCCATCATCCTGGTCGCCTTCCTCTTCGTCGCCGGGCTGTGCGAGCGGGCGCGCGCTCGTGCCAGGTTGCGACGTCTGCAGCTTGAGCAAGCACCGGTGAGTGATCAGTCCATGGCCGCGCTTCCGCGGGAACCGGCCGTCGGGCTAGGGCGGGAAGCGGTCGCCGGCCTGCCCGTGTACAGGTACGAGAAGATGGTGGACGGCGGCGGTGAGGGCGATCAGTGCGCGGTGTGCCTCGCCGAGATTAGGCCGAGGGAGATGGTGAAGCAGCTGCCCTCGTGCACGCACCTGTTCCACGAAGGGTGCATCGATGTGTGGCTGTGGTCTCACAGGACGTGCCCGGTATGCCGGTCTCCGGTTGAGGCCTCCGCCGTGCCGGCCGTGGAAGTTGCCCCGCGTGCTCTGCAATCTGTGTAATCTTCCTGACATTGCCTTCAAAAATTTTCAGCACATTTTTTTTCAGTTATCTCTCGAACTTTCTGCACCATTGGCTCCTCTACTAACACCGACTGCTCCGCTGATTCGAGGTAGGCGTGTTCGATCGAAATCTAGTGTCGTACGGACTCGGCGTCCATGCGAGGGGATAACGGGCTATTGCCGGGCACTTTCTTGCCTCTTGCACAGCTCCCCTATCACATCAGAAAATTCGGGATAGGAAATACGTCGAAAAGGCAAAGCGGAATCCATCCGAATTCGAGTTGGAAAGCATGTCACTGGCCATCTATATATGCAAAAGAAATCTGGACTCCGGAGTAGCAGAACGTGAAGCAGACGCCGCTCCACATCCATCTCCTAGTGCTCACACATCGATCCCACACCTGGAAAAAGACGCCGCCGTACTGCAAGCTCCGGTCGCCGTCAAGCTCGAGCAGCATGGACGGCGCCGTCCGTTCGGTGTGGGCCGACAACTTCCGCGCCGAATCTGAGGTCCTCCACCAGATCGCGCCGCACGCCAAGCACGTCGCCCTTAACGTACAGTACCCCGGCTGCGTCGTCGTCCACAGCAGCGGCCGGAACCACCACGACCTCACCACCGAGGAGCGGTACGACGTCATCCGGGCCAACGTGGCCCTGCTCAAGCCGCTCCAGGTGGGAATCACCGTCCGCACCGTCGACGGCCGGCGATTCGCGTGGGAGTTCAACCTGCGCGAGTTCGACATCGCCTCTCACAATGACGCGAGAGACCCCAAGTCCATCGCCTACCTCGCCGGCTGCTGCGGCGTCGACTTCAACCGGCTTCCCCGGGCTGGCATCGACGGGTTCAGGCTCCGCTGGCTGCTGCGAGACTCGGGCCTGCTCAGAGCCCGGCCGTCGTGGGCGACGTTCACAGGCGCCTACCACGTTGCCTACTTCATGAGTATCATGTCAGGCGAGAAGCTCCCGGACGGCGTGGACGGCTTCATGGAGATGGTGCGCAAAGTTCTCGGACCGTTGTACGACGTACGGCGGCTGGCGAGGGAGAACGACGACAGGCGTTGCGTAGGCGCGCTGAGCCATGTCGTGAAGAAGCTCGCCGTCGTGCCGCCCGGTGAAGGGATCTCCAAGTCAAAGCCTGCCGGCACGGGTAGCATGCTGGCGCTTCTGGCCTTCGAGACGTTGATGGAGAAGCTTGGCGCCAACACGGAAAAGTACCGCCACGAGCTGTGTGGGCTTCAGGCTATTTAACGACAAATTTTGTTTTGAGCAGCCAGATCACGCTGGCCATATGATGTTGCAATGGCCTTCTAAAGTAGAATCTGCACGTACACTAGCAAATGACTATTTTTCAGCGACATCTCACCAACCAAACTTTTTTTTTCTTAAAGTACAGAAGTGAGTATGTACCTCCTGTCGTCATGGTATGTGCACCATTCACTTTTTTTTTTTTTGATAAAGAGCATTTATTAATATCGTGAAGATACCAAATACACCCAGCCTCTGCAACAACGCATTGACCTAGCGACATTACGGATGCACACAACCCAAAAAAGTAAGAAGAATTACAAAAAAAAGAAAAGCCCCGCTACAATGATCTATTCCTTGTAACAGCGGTACTAACACCACCAAGACAACACCAGAAGTCCAGCTTCTCCAAAAGCGACGCCTCCAAGAAGGGAACAGTGCACAAGCGCCGTCGTCACCCGATCATAGATCTTAGGTTTTCACCCTGAAGAAAGTCTTCGCTCTCAAAACAATGCCTGCAACAAGGCCATTGTTAGGCACAACCAATTAAGGCCAGACATTGGATTTTCACCCTGAAAGATAAGACTTTGAACTTCTCTTGTGCAGTCGCCCCCACATTACATGCCGCTGCGCCAAGTCACAAATCATCAAGCCAATTCCTCATCACCACAAAAGATTCGGACCACCATTGCTAGTCCTCAGATTCCAGCTTCCTTGACATTCTCCGCCAGCACCATGGTACGAGAACATGCCCCATGATATTAACAGCCAGCAGAGCTTCGAAGCGCTCCCTCTGAAACCAAACGGCCAGAGAAAAAACACGGGTGCGCACGACCGAATCCCACCCGATCCAGCAATCTCCCAACCTGAATTGACCAGTGGAGTTCACCGGCGGAGCCTTCCGGAACACGTCACTGCAGCTAGATCAATGAGGATAGGCAATCGGCAAGTCTTCATCTTTGCTCGAGGAGGAACCCTAGGACCGCCGCCATTATTAGCGAGACCGGCTGGCCCCCACGCCGCTGGTCATCTCCTTGCCGGAATGTCCGAAGAGGAAGGAGGTAGTCCATCGCAAGGCTGCTGGTCGCTGGTGTCCGGAGGGCAGCCATAGACCACGCAGCACCAGCCCTGGCTGAGCCCATCTAGTGAGATCGGGCCTCAGAGCCCAGATCCCGTCCCGATGGACGCAGATCGCCGCCGTGCCCGCCGAAGCCGCGCCGCCGGCGTACCGCCTCCACCTCGACAGCCCCCCATCGGAGATCCTCAGGCCCCGGCCAGCGACGGCCGCGCCGCCCTGTGCCCCCATCGGCGTCGCACCTTCTCCCGTGAAAAATCGTCGGGGCGCACCTCTCCTTCCCAACCGCCGCTCGACGAGAAGGGGGCCGCTACCCGCCGCCGGCGAGGGCAACGGCGGCGGCCAGAGGGGGAGATGGTGAAGGTGGCGGCTAGGGTTTGGTGGTGGAGGGGCCTCCAGAACCGCTCGGGAGGGGAGCGGCTCGGGAGATGTTGACTTAGAGTAAAAAAAAAATCAATTGCGTTTCAGCAGCTAAAGGTGCTATGGGTTTTGATCGTGCACCATTCACATATGTAAGAACTATTGCATCAACTGGAAATAGAGAAAATCCAATAATTAATTTTTTGTCTGAGCTGAACATGGGAGGCTTTGTACTTTACTGTATCTCTTGTAGACTTGTATGGGTGACGTTGTTTACTGAAATTGTGCATTTGATTTTATTATATGTGAATGCCCCAAATTGTACAAAGATGTAGACAAACGAAGAGTATTCTACATTTACAATTGAAGTGCAATTTAGCGTTTCATGGTTAACTCGGATGTCACACAACGGCATTGAGCATCATAATAAAAGTTACAAAGGTTCAATAGCAGATTCAACAAAGATGACAGGACATGACAGGAACATTTTTGTTTTATAACAACAAAAAAGGCAACGGCATGTTTTTGCAGAGTTGTAGACATGCATCTCACAGCAATAACAACATGCATCCATAAGGAAGGTAAAACCGAATGATTTTACAGATTAGTTTAAAGAAAAAACAGCGTCATTGGAGGATTAATCCAAGATCAAATCAGCACAGGTAACCATGCATTTATGTCTAATGTAAGTTAACATTCTCCTGGAAGTTTTTTCAGTTTGACACCGTATAGAGGATGTCGCACCTAAGTTTCTTCTAGCTCGCCGTGAGCAGAAAATCCTTCAAACTTATCACGGTGATTCTACAGCATGGCAAACATGCATGCCATGTTCCTTCCACCTAAACCAGAGCAAACTAATATAGATCCAAGAGGACATTGTTGTTTTGTTATGGTTCAAATTCAGTAAAATACCATGTACATAGGAGGCTAACATTTGATGAGCGGAGCGAGGTGTGTCGTCACAGACGCTTGGCAGGGGAGCGGGGGCGCAACCCCCCACGGTACGAATCGTTACCGACCTAAGTCACTACCTCTTTATGTACCTCATAAGCTCTGCCGGTTTGGGAGATGTCGTAAGCTTTAAATCCCCAGCATTGTAACCTCAGAAGATTATAGTAAAGACTTGTTGTCTTACGCCCTTGGTTTTTTTTCTTTTTCTCACCCGGTTAACCCAGTTATTGCACTAAGAATGAATAGGAAATATGCCTGACTTTCAATATGAACTTGATCCCGCAACTAAGAATTTTTGTCAACAATTTATGAATCTATAAAATGAGCATACGAAAAGGAATATATTGAGTGGAGACACATACAACATTTGTCATCCTATGAAGAGGTGAGGTTTGTACTGATGGTAAGTATTGATTCATCTGGTATAACTGTGAATGGTCATGGCCGAAAAAAATGTGCTTATGTTACAACTTTTGGTAAGGAAAGATGTCTAAAGATAAATTGAAAAGATGTGCTAATGTACAAAGAATGAGTATTTATCGGTAATGCTCTCGAAGAAAGAGGGCCCATCTTTTTTTATTCCACCCTCATATATCATTCTTTGTCTTTTTCTCTAAATCCCATCCGACCCCATATCACCTAGAACAAGTCATGAACTTCTTCAATGCCAGAAAATCCCATGGAAACGTTTTCAACGAAATAAGAACTAAGTCCCACCTTTCATAAGATATTGTTACCGGTTAGATTCTAACTCACATAGAGTTGTAGTTCCTAATTCAAGGCAAAGGTTGCTTGCATTGTTAGAATGAGGTAAACTCTATATTTCCAATTTTTACGCATCCATTTCTTGGGCCTAACCGTTAATTGTTGATCTTTACTTGTTAAAAATATTTCTTTGAAATGCCGTATGAAAATATTTGTACTTAAATTTTGTGTGAGTCTACATCATACACGAGATGAACATAACACATGGTTAGACATAAGTCTCTGTGCGTATTGTGCCTTGAAGTGAGTAGTAATACGGTTGAAACTGGTGATTGAAAGTTTGAACAACCATCGCAAACCGAGTTTTTTTTTAATGGGGGCAAAAGTTTTGCTCCAATCAATTAATTAAGGAGTTTGATACAAGGTGAATTACAGGGTGTGGTAAACAGACAAACACACCGCTCCACGCCGCACCATCCAAGCCTACTCTCCCGGCATGATTTCACCTTTTTTTTCGATAAAGAGCGCTTTATTAGACTTTAACCAGTTTATATCAAGGTGATACAAACCAGAAATGTCCACACCCAGCCTCTGCATTACTAGGATGCACACAGCCGAAGAAGAAGAGTAGAGAGAGAGCATCTAGAGAGGGAGAAAAAAGACTCATAGGAAAAAGCATGTCACATATGACAAAAAAAAATCCTATGGTGATGGTGGCCCAATACGCCGATTATGCTGCCACCCATGCCGGGTAAAAACATCTCTCGCCACTTGCTCCAACCACAAGCAAACCTCCATAAACAGGTCTCGGTGTGCCGGATGTTGAAGAATAGACCACGCCCGGAGATAATGAGCATAGCGGAAGATCACCTGCATAGGGGAAGATAAAATAGCGTTAAAAACTCTGTCATTTCTACATAGCCAAAGCGACCATAATAACGCGATCGCTCCCACCCAACAGTGTTTTCTAAACGAACGATCGATACCATGCAACCAATTGCCAAAAATATTCGCAACGGAGCTCGGTGGATACAAATTCGAAGCCACTTGGATGGCAGACCATATAGAGCGCGCAAAATGACATTCAAAGAACAAATGCTTAATAGTCTCATTATGATGACAGAACATGCACTTTGTACTTCCTTGTCAGTTACGCTTTGCCAGGTTATCTTTAGTAAGGACTACCCCCTCCGAAGGTACTAAGTGAATATTTTAATCTTCAATGGTACCTTCATTTTCTAGAGGTATTTATTGTTTATTGCTGGCATATCCGAATGTACCACTACTAGGGAAAAGCTTACCCGTGGCGCACCAAAAAAGCTTACCCGTGGCGCAGCAAAACTAGGTGCGCCACGGGTATGTAAACATACCCGTGGCGCACCTTGTTTTAGTGCGCCATGGCTATATGCACATACCCGTGGCGCACCTAGTTTTGGTGCGCCACGGCTATGAATTTCTGAATTTTAAAAAAAAAAAGCCACCAGCCACCCACTGGTGGTGCTCGCCGGTCGTCGGTCCTCGCTGGCGTGGAGGTGCTCGCCGGCGTGGAGGTGCTCGCCGGCTATCGGTCTCATCGGCGTGGAGGTGCTCGTGGAGGTGCTTGCCGGCTGTCGGTCTTGTCGGCGTGGAGGTGCTCGCCGGCCGCCGGTCCTCGTCGGCGTGGAGGTGCTCGCCGGCCGTCGCTCCTCGACGGCGTGGAGGTGCTCGCCGGCCGCCGGTCCTCGTCGGCGTGGAGGTGCTCGCCGGCCGCCGGTCCTCGTTGGCGTGGGGGTGGACGCCATGGTGGAGGTGCTCACCGGCCGTCGTGGAGAGAGGAGGATGGAGGAGAAGGGAGAGAGGAGAAGGGAGAGGAGGATGAGATAGAGAGGAGGAGGAGGAGGAGGAGGAGGAGGAGGAGGAGGAAGAGAGGAGGAGGAGGAGTATAGGAGGAAGAGAGGAGGAGTTGTGCCAATCCAGCCTCTATCCTCTCGACCAATCAGAAACAAGAATAAAGGAGCACACGGATTGTGTGCTAGTTTAAGTCGCTGTGAGCCGTCGGATCGCTGGGAGCCGTCGGATCGTGGTGTTGCCCCCACCATGTTACTCGTGGCGCATCTCATAGTGGTGCGCCACGAGTATTACAAATACCCGTGGCGCACCATCTCGTCCATGCGCCACGGGTAAGTTTTATTTATTTTTCCTGCCAGAAAACTTAAACTTCAAAAAATAGGTCTTCCCTTTCGAATTTGGGGATTCTGTAGGCAAAAAACGGCTCAAAAGGCCGTAGGCGATTTGGATTGGATGTGTTTTTTTCTCTAGTTTTTTTTAAGGTATTAAACGTCGAAATCCGAGTTCGTATGCAAAAGTTATCGCCGTTTTACTCTTCCATAATGATTTTTTGCAAAATACATCGAAATTCATGTTTCAAATTTTTCCTAACACCTAATTTACGTAACATAACCACATCTCAAAGGATTTTATTTTTTGAATTTTTTAATATTTTCTTTTAGCTTCTCCAGAACTTAAAAGGCGATCACGGGGGGGGGGGGGGGGGGGGGGTGCATGGGAGCACAAAACAGGAAACTTACCCGTGGCGCACCACTATTTAGGTGCGCCACGGGTAAGAGGTTACCCATGGCGCACCACTATTTTGGTGCGCCTTGGCTATGTGGGGTCAAAATTTGGCCCCGAGACCATTATTTTGGTGGCGCACCGAAATAGTGGTGCGCCACGGTTAAGGAGGGTGCCCCTCCGTCAGCCCAGCCTGCACTTAGCCGTGGCGTACCACTATTTTGGTGCGCCACGGGTAATGTCCTACATGTGGCGCATCTGTGTCTGGTGCGCCACGGCTATATACTCGTGGCACACCAAAATAGTGGTGCGCCACGGCTAAGTAATCCACCTATAAGCCTTTTCCTAGTAGTGTACTAGTGCATCATACATGGAGCCCACTGAGAATTTACCACTCTTGAGAAGGTTCCAACGGAATTCATCATGATCTGTTGACAAGTGGATTTCGGCCAAACGCTCTTGAAGAGCTTGCCAAGATGCCAAGATGCCAATCTTGTCCCCACGAGATCCCGCCTAAAAGACACGTTCGGTGGGGAAGATTCCATCACCGCAGCGAGTGAATCGCTTTTGTTACGTGCAATATTGTATAATGCTGGATATTGTTCTCGAAGAGGTTCATTTCCTAGCCATGAGTCCTCCCAGAACCTTATCTCTGACCCATCCTTTATACGGAACGATCCATATCGAAAGAACTTAGCCTTTACCGACATGAGACCGGCCCAAAAGTGCGAGTCTCCTGCTTTCCAAGACAACTGGGATACAGGTTTTGAACTCACATATTTTCTCCTCAGGAGTTGTTGCCATACCCCATCCTCAGTTAAGAGCTTGAATAGCCACTTACTAAGGAGTGCGGTATTTTTTGCCTCTAGGTCTTGGATACCTAGTCCCCCCTGGTCTTTTGGTCGACATAGTACGCTCCACTTGGCCAGTCTATATTTCTTTTTCTCATTATCCCCTTGCCAAAAAAATCTCGATCGGAAGTAGTCCAAACGTTTGAGTACTCCTTTCGGTATTTGGAAAAAGGATAACATGTATAAGACCATATTACTAAGGACCGAATTAATCAGTACTAAACGGCCTCCAACTGAAAGTGATTTACCTTTCCAGCTGCTAAGTCGTTTTTCCAAACGTTCCTCAACTTGTTTCCATTCAGCATTTGTGAGTCTATGATAATGTATCGGTATCCCCAGATATGACATAGGAAACTGGCCTTGCTGGCAACCGAAAAGTTCGGTATACTCAGCGAGATGGTCAGTTGCTTCTCCAAACACAAAAAGCTCACTCTTATGAAAATTAATTTTTAGCCCTGATAATTGCTCGAATGCTGACAGTATTAACTTCAGATTCAATGCTTTCTCAAGATCGTGTTTCATAAAGAGTATTGTATCATCGGCATACTGGAGGATTGATAATCCGCCATTAACAAGATGCGGTACCACTCCTGCAATTTGATCCGAGTTCTTTGCACGCTCAATCATGATAGCCAACATATCAACTACGATATTAAACAATATCGGCGATAGTGCACCTTGCCGTAGTCCTTTTTTAGTTCTGAAGTAGTGGCCAACGTCGTCATTGACTTTGATGGCAACACTGCCTCCAGTAACAAAATTATAGACCCATGCGCACCAAGTTTCGGAGAAGCCTTTCATTCGTAGAACTTGATGTAGAAAAGGCCATTTAACTTTATCATAGGCCTTCTCGAAATCAATTTTCAGAATCACACCGTCCAATTTTTTACGATGTAGCTCATAAACTGTTTCATGCAAGGTGAAGACACCATCTAAAATATACCGTCCTTGCATAAAGGCTGTTTGAGTGGGTCGGATCACGTGATCCGCCACTGTGTTCAACCTTAAAGTTGCCACTTTAGTGAAAATTTTGAAACTCACATTAAGTAGACAGATAGGTCTATATTGTTGAATCCTTTCTGCGTTCTTAACTTTCGGTAACAAAATTATCTCTCCGAAGTTCAACTTAAACAGCTCAAGCTGTCCATCATGAAAAGCATTGAACAGATCTAGTAAATCGACCTTAATAATATCCCAAAAGGTTTGATAAAACTCCGCTGGAAAACCATCGGGCCCCGGCGCTTTATTATGTTCCATTTGGAAGATAGCTCTCTTAATCTCGTCCTCTGTAAAGGGGGCGGTGAGAAAGTCATTCTCCATGTTGGATACTTGTGGGATATCTTCTGTTCGGGATTCATCAAGAGTGAAGTTACCTTCCTCGGGGCCCCAAAAAGAGTTTTATAGTATTTTGTTATAAAGCTTTTTAACTGCTCATGTCCCTCAATAACACCCTCCTCCTGGTTGAGATTGTATATGTACTTCTTCCTGTGGCACCCATTGGCCAACAGATGAAAGTATAAGGCATGATTTCACCTAAGCCTTTTACACCGGTGATGACCCAGAGTCTGCCCTCCTTAATCTTATCTAGGATGATAAAAGAAGGGGTAAACTTGTCACAAACCGACCGACGAGACCTGACATCAGAGACCGGCTTACCCACGTTGACGGTGTCGATCCGAGTTTTCACCAGTGTAAGGGTGTGACTTTTGTAATGGTGGCCTCTCGTCTTCCGCGCAAAATCGTCGTGGATTAGGCGCATCATTTGTTCTCTACAGCACTACAGCTAACCTGTAGAGAGTTGACAAAGTGTTTCTTTATCCAAGTTGTCCAAAAAAAAAATAAGTATTTCGTTCTTTGAACTAGTAATATAATTGTTGCGACCGAGTCGGTAAACGCCTCTAATGCAGAGATGCAGAGCACCCGGAAGCTACTTCAAGAGTCAGTGCTAAATTGGTGACGACCTCCAGCAGGAGAACACCCCAATCCGGCAACAATAGAAAATGTGCATTATTTCTGCCACCCCGCAGGAAAATAAAAAGAAATGCCACTCTACCATCATAATATCTCTCGCGTAATATAAGTCCCTACAGTCGGAGCCGGCTCTCCTTCCTCCACCTACGGCACACGCGCGCGCAAGCCTTCGAAGGGGCAGAATATATAGCAGCAACCTGGCTGGCTCCATGGCTTCGTTCGGGCCGACGACCTTGCCGAACTCGGACAACATGCGGCACACCGGCACAGGCCGGGCGATCTTCAGCTACACCTGCGTCGGCCTCACGGGCGCCGCGCTCTTCTCCGTCGTCTTCTTCTTCTGCTATCAGTTCCGCAACCGAGCACCGGTCGCCGCCGCCGCCCGGGCGGAGGCCGGCACTGGAGGTGGCGCTCGCACCGTGGACCTCGGCAAGCTTCCGGAGTTCGCGTACACCCTCTCTGCTACGCACAACGGCAGCGGCGTCGACGGCGCGCAGTGCTCGGTGTGCCTCGGCACGGTGCAGGCTGGCGAGATGGTGCGGATGCTGCCCTTGTGCAAGCACCTGTACCACGTGGAGTGCATCGACATGTGGCTGGCGTCGCACGACACGTGCCCGCTTTGCCGCGCGGAGGTTGAGCCGCCGGAGGCCGACGGCAAGCCGGCGAAGACGACGGAGCTGCCGGTGTAGGGCCCCGGCCGGCCGGTCATCCAAGTTGGTGTCCGGTCGGCAAGGTTCATGCTAATTAGTTGTGGCTTGTCGCATGTGTGCTAGTTGCATAGTTCTACTTATCTGTCAAGATCAAGCGTCAGCATGTAGTTCTCAATTGTAAATGCATTTATACCAGAGTATTTTTTTTCTGGGTCTGCAACATTTCACCAAAGTTCTCAATTTGCAAGCTTTCAAGTTAATCTGACAAATACAATCTTTAATCTTAACTAGCTAAATACCCGTGCGTTGCTACGGGCCAAAAAATTAAAAACACATTGACAAAAAGTCCACTCCTATGGACACATAGGTGCACTCTCCAATTACCACGTTGGACTCCTTATGGACCTCTTCCTTCCCTTAACACGCCTCTTTACCCACGGTTAACCATACAAGAAGAAATGTGTCATCCCCCTTCTTCTTCCCTATTTTTTTTAGCAGATTTCCCTATCTAATCGGGAGAAATTACATGTGAAATGTTTTTTGTAGGCCGTGTTTTTTTTCGTCTGATGATCCGTTGGCGGACCGGTTGCTGGACCTGGCCTTTTCTCGTCCGATCCATGGGACCCATACAATTTGGGCCGCAATATTTGGTTCCACTCGATGGACTTTCCGATTTCGTCCAGTTTTTTTTATCGAGAGCTTCCATTGGTCTTTTTACCGATCGTGCCGCGGAGACGTATTCTCTCTGGTTTTTTTACCGATAGGGATGGGGAGACGTACGACGTACCATCACGACCGATTCTAATTTAATCTCTAGTAGCTCAATGCCCGTGCGTTGCCACGGTATATTGAATTTCTATTCTCATAGCACATATAAATATCTTACGTGTAAAAATTCATATGTGTAAATTAGATAAGCACATATATATAAGAGCACACTTTGCAAAAAAAAAATTTGTTTTATAAAAGTATTAAATATTTCAATTCTACATCCTATGCTATTTCTTACTAACTAAGACCTACTCCCTAGGGCACAGAAGATAAAGTTAAAAGTCATCAAATTCAATATGCATAGAAATTGAAAAGGACAACTATATATGTTGTATGCACCTCCTTCGATTGTGTTGAACTTGTTAGTCTTAATTCTATGGCGGTCTTGACTCCGAAAATGTTTGCCCCGCTGATGGCATCATACTGGAAGTTGCAATTGCAAACATTCACGCCAAGGAACATGAGGTACACCACTTGCCTGTTGTCGTACGTCGCGCCGTACGGTGGCGTGAAAATGGTGGAAAACGGCCGGTTGGAGACGGAGCCAGAAATTATACGGAGGGGAGTCAAATGAACATCGTGCATCTTCGAATGGGCATTAAGGTTAATTTAGAGGTAAAATACACATTTTATTGAGGGTTTCACAAAAAAATTAAGCATGCAGTGAGTCATGGCCCTAGCACACCCCTAGCACCGACCCTGGAGACGATCATCGACGATGGGAGGCGGCCGACGAGAGCGTGAGATACACCATGTTCCCATTTTTGTACCGTCGCAGCCACACAGTGGGGCAAATTGGTGGACACACGACCGCTTGGAGACAGACGATGGGAGGCAGCCCCTGGGAGAGGGTGCCGACTATATGACGATGATTGGAGTGTTGGCTTCATTGGGTCTTTATTTATTTATACGTGTGAAAATGGTGTAGCTTTCAAAGTTAATTGCCGCGTGCAAAGTATAAGGTTTTTTTTGGTTATATTTCAGCTTAATAGTACGATACTGGGCTAGCCCATATGGATGTGGGCTCGTGGGACGGAGTCACGAGGCATGTGCGCTCTATGTGGAGCTGGGCTATTTTGTTTAGTGATCGAGATTGGTTTTCTAGCAATCGTAACCATCACTGGATTTGTTTCTTGATCAGTTTTCTCTAGCGATCGGTCGTTTTGCGGGAGGAGAAGTTGTGACGTAACGATCTAAAACGTACCATCATGAACCATCATGTCCGATTCCAATTTAAACATACCATCACGTCCGATTCCAATTTAATAGTAAAGATTCACAATATTCATTCGCTTAGCTGTCTCTACCGATAAGCCCCAGGTACAGTTTTTTCTTAAAAAAATGGGAGCAAAAGATTTATCCCAAATTAGATAAGAAGTAGAGATTTATCTAATTAATTTACAGAAAACCGAGGTAAACCGATACATACAGATTGAACTGAACAAACAAATTTTGAATTAAAAATTTCTAGGAATGTATTAATAAGGCATTGAGCTAGATACTAATAAACAGACAAGAACTCATTGGTTGGGTGGCAGTTGTGCACTACTTTGAGAACCCGAATTCTAGCCAGACCAACCTCTATTTTCTATTAATATGTCTTTTTGTTTGGTTAGAACTGGAACAAATTTAATCCTCACCGGGAAATTCCGGAAAATTATGGGACAAATTGAAAAAACAAATTTTGAATTTAATTATTCTGGGAATTTATTAATAAAGCATTGAACTAGATATTTACACTGTGGCAGATCAGTTGTGCACTACTTTAGATTTCATTTTCTAGCCAGACCAACCTCTATTTTCTATTAATTAATATGTCTTTTTGATTGGTTAGATCTGGAACAGATTTAATCCTCAAAATACAAAAGCACTAGTATGGCTAGGACTCGAACAGTGTACGCCCACTAGTATACCCCGGGCTATATGGTGGCCATAATTTTGATTTTTTATAAACAACACATTAAAGTTTTTTTTCAAAAATTCTAAAAATAAATCTGGAAGTAGTCAATATTGTATCCTACAATTGTGACAAATTTCAATACAAAATTCATTATATTCTGGACTATGCAAAAGAGACAAATTCTGACAAAATATGACAAACTTTTGAGTGCACTGTTCACACACTCATATCTACAATTTTGTCTTTTTTTGGTAGCATAGAATACCACGTATTTTGGATTGACATTTTTCCCACGTATAGACAAGATGTATATATTTTTTCAGATTTTTGATTTTTTAAATGTTTTAAAAAAGGGTTACATGGTGCCTGGGTACCAAAACTCCAGACTCGTAGTGCTACCACTACTCTGTGCCATCATTCATGGCAGAGAGTGAGATACGGCCTATTTATCTACGTTTTGACGTTCAAATTCAAAATGTTCCAAACACACAACAACCGTAACCCCTAACACTAGAACAACAGAACTTAGTCATCAACGATAACACCTTAAAAAAAGCAAGGGAAACACCAAATCCACAGGACGAACCAAACCAAGAGGATGAGCGGAGAAGCCAAAGAGCATCCATCAAGCAGCCGCGACCACCTTTCCAACGACAAACCTTTTCTTGTCTTTGCACCTGAATGACTTCTCCTTCCGAATGCTAGATCATTGGCAATTAACCAACTTGATTGTGCCCTTAGTTGTCGTCCCTGTTAGGAAGAAAGCAATCACCCTTCCACATCTGGGGATAGAAGCCTCAAAATCACTGAGCAAGCCACAAAACTCTTTTACCAAGAGAGCATCGGAATTATGTGCCAGCTGGGATAGAATGGGCAGCAAAACCACATCCGATTGCTCAGGCGAAGTCAAGCTCGCTGGTGAGTGCACCTTCATATGCTCCACTGATAGAGGCAAAGCAAGGCTCACACAAAGCTACTTAAGATCATGATCGGCAACACTAAAGCCACGACTGCGGCACTAGCCTTGCCCTAAGTGGTAGCTAGAATAGAACACAAGACGGACAACGACGAAAAACTCAAACCAGCCTCATCAGGAGGAGAAGGCATAGGAGTGGTCTTCAACATAGCCGACAAAAAAGAGAGCATGCTTAGAGCAGTCTCTACTCGCTCTAGAAACCTCCAACACACATTAGGTAAACTTGTAGCTGCTCAGCCTAAACAGCTTAGAGGATGCTAGGGGTTGCGACTGATACGTGTTAAACATATCTCTAATTTTTGATTGATCCATGCTTGTTTTATGTCATTGTCACATGTTTCAACTACCTTATTATATCATTTTTAGGCATTTTATTGGATTAACCTATTAACAAGGTGCCCAGTGCCAGTTCCCTATTTTTGTTGTTTTCTATTTCAAAAAATCTAATTCTCGAAATATTCTCGAAATTGGACGAAAATTTACGGGGAATTTTTATTCGTCAAGAAGGAGCCAGAGACCAAAGGGTGACCTGGGGGGGGGGGCCAGGGGCCAGGGGCGACCCCTGGCCGCAGCCCCACCAGGACCCACAAGTGGGGCCCGCCCCTATCACCAGGTGGTCGCCTTGGCCCCCCTCGACGCCTATAAAATCCTATTTGCCCTAATTTTGATGGTGCGGTGATTATTTTTCATGAATTCCACCCGAAGTCGCCGCCACCTCGAAACCTAATTCGGGGAGATTCTGAAGTTGTTCCCGGCACCCTGCCGTAGGGGACATTGATCCCGGAGGGCTCTACATCGCCATGCCTTCCATCGGCATGATGCATGAATAGTTCTAGTTCCTCATTGGACTACGGGTTCATGGCAGTAGCTAGATGGTTGTCTCTCTCCCTTGTGCTTCATGTTTATGATCTTGTGAGTTGTCTAACATGATCAATGTCGATTATTGTAATGTTATATGATGTATTTACTGGGATCCGAGGGATTATGAAGTTATGATTGTTTGGTTCTTATATGTTGATTTATGTTCTTGCATGCTCTCTGATGTGCGTAGTTACTTTGGCCAAGTGATTGCTTGTATCTTCAAGAGAGAGTATTTATGTTAGATGGTAGGTTCATGCCCCCTCTTGTTCCTGGGCACAAGTGACAGAAACGTCTAAAGACGAGGGTGCGCTGTTGCTACTAAGGATAAAACAGCGGTGTTTATGTCTATGTGATTATTGATATTGCTTACATCATGCACTTTATTTAATACAAATGTCTGTTGCTTGCAACTTAATACCGTTGGGTGACAGTTTGGATAGCGATCCCGCGGTGAACTATTTAGACAAAGATGCAGTTGGACTCAACGGTCTTTGTTATTTTTTGTGATGCCTACATAAATATTATCATGAACTATTTGATTTGGCTAGATTAAGTTTGTGTCATATGTGTATTTTATTTATTGGAGAGACACCACTAGCGAATCCAGGGCCCCCAGTCCATTATTTTTCCATTGATTACAACACCGCTTACTTGCTTTTCATATTCACTTGCTCGCTGGTCCGTTTTCATATTTTCATCAACTACACTATACATTTAACCGCTTTATTTTCAGCGGACCGGGAAGCTTGACAACCTTCCTGTCATTGGGGGCAAAGTAATCGTTTGAGTGTGTGCAGGTCCATGTTCATTGAAGGTTGAGCGCCAGAGATAGTCGACGTGCACCTCGTTGTTGATTTCAAAGTCCTACTGGTTCGATTAAACCTTGGTTCTTCACTGAGGCAAAACTGCTACTTGCTACATCCACGTCTTCACTTAGGGCACCACCAACGCTATCATCACAACACATCAGCGGCATTCGCAAGGACGGTGAACGTTCTTCAGACAATGGGAGCACTGAAGGGGATCCCTATAGACGGTCGCACGATGTCCATGCACGAGGCATCTGCAACACCTAACAGAGAGCCAAGCCGAGGTGGGTCGAGGGGACAAAGCCGGGGCTAGTGACATGGTACGACGTAGACCGTGCCACACAATACCTCCTGCCAACCATCGCTTGCCTCCGCATCGCGCCCCACGCAGGGTTGAGCCGGAAGAGCCGCCAACGACGAGCTTTGGGTAGCTGGCGGCGTCATTGAGGCTGACTACTCCTAACCAATGTCGCTACGGTAGGAGGGGGGTGGTGGGCTCGGGGCAAGTTTGTTTGTGCAAACGAGGCCTAGAGCAGAGGCGGGGATGAATCTTGATCTTTAATCAGCAAGGCCAAGGACGTCCTTGACGCTGTAGCCCGGGCTGGGGAGCTCATACTTGCAGGGAGCATCTCCGGGTACTGGCCATAGGAGGCGTCGACGAGCGGCGAGCCTGAACGGTTGCCTTCATGACCTTGGAAAAGGAGCAACAGCCTCACTATCGGCCGTCCACAAAAGGCAGGGCGGAGCTGCGAGAGGCGAGGGCACCCGTAGAGAGCACAATGGCGGTGCCTGGGGTAAAGTTTGGCAATCATGTATTAAGAGCTAAATTAGCTAAATTGATGGGACATCATTATTACAGAGAATGCATGCCCAGGGCGATCACTCTCGCGGGGCGTGGAGAGGTTGGGCGGAATCTCCGGGCGCGGCAGCTCCGCCGCTACATTGCACGCTAGCAGATCTGAACACAGTGATGAGAGACATTACCGGTGGAGGGATATCAAGCCGGCGGCAATGTCAGCTCGATCGCGTCACTGTGGTCGCCTTTTCCCCGACCTTGCCTCCATTTATCGTTGTGAAAAATAAAATGCACTGAAATTTACTCTTTCGTGGACGGTACATTCGTTAGAATAAAAAAAGAATCACTTTCCGTGCAAAATATCCTGGATTAGGCTCACCACTTGAAGGGTTTAGATTATTGTCGTTTCTTTCACAACTAGCATGCGCAGAGAGTTGACAAGGTGGAGCTGACGATTGGCAGGATTTATTCTCTCTACATCACGCTCAGGGAGGCGTGACTCCATCCTGTTGTTTACCCTTACTTGTTCGTAGGTTCTGATCTTGTGGTGGTCTGTACCTCTTCTCCTTAGAGAGACTCTTATTTGTAGCCTACGTGCTACCCTATGCTTTCATGTACGGGTGTGTACCCCCGATGTTATTGTTATATGAACTATGCCGATTTTTGGCTTCATCAAGTTAAAGCTGGGCTCGCCTGGAGCCTATCATCTAAAGTTGACAAAGTGGAGGGGAAGGGGTTAATCCTCATCTTCGAAATAAAGAGTTTGTCAAAGTGTCTCCTTCGTCTCCTCTAAGTTAGTACTACTGTCACTTTCGTGTTGGTAAACGCTCCTCATAGCAGGTTATCACCCTGAAGCTTAGCTAGTACTACAAGTGCCGACAGCTGCGACGACTATTCTAGTATTCTTCCATCCGCATCCGCAACCGCAACATTAGAAAATGCACAAGTGGCCACACCGTACCATGCATGTACGCATTCTCCCGCATGATAAGGCCCCTCGCTGTCAGCAGAGGACCAGGTCGATCGGCCGGCGGAAGTCGTCGAAGCAGAAGCAGCAAGCTCGATCCATGGCTTCCTTCGGACCGACGGCTTCGCCTAACTCGGAGTACCCGCATCACCTCAACAGAGGGACGTTGATCTTCAGCTACACCTGCGTCGGCCTCACGGGCACCGCGGTCTTCGTCGTCCTCTTCTTCTTCTGCTACCATATCCGCAACCGAGCACCGGTCGCTGCCGCCGCGGCTGACACGGCAGGCACGGGAGGTCGCGTTCGCAGCGTGGACCTCGCCAAGCTACCGGAGTTCGCGTACACCCGGTCTGCTAGGCACAGCGGCAGCGGCAGCGGCGGCGACGGCGCGCAGTGCTCGGTGTGCCTCGGCACGGTGCAGGCAGGCGAGATGGTGCGGATGCTGCCCTTGTGCAAGCACGTGTACCACGTGGAGTGCATCGATATGTGGCTGGCGTCGCACGACACGTGCCCGCTTTGCCGCGCGGAGGTTGAGCCGCCGGAGGACGAAGGGCAGCCAGCAAGGACGACGGAGCTGCCGGTGTAGAGCGCCAGCCGGCCGGTCATCCAAGTTGGTCTCTCGGCAAGGTGGATGCTAATTAGTTGTAGCTTCTCACATGTGTGCTGCTGCTGCTAGTTCTACTTATCAGTTAATGTATATACATCATCAGAATGTAGTTGTAAGTTGTAACTCGTAAATGCATTTGTACAAGAAAGTTTGCTTGTAGCTTTTTTTTTTCGATAAAGAGCTGTAAATTTGTAGCTAGCTGACATAATTTGTTATTCATCTCCAAATATAATTACAGGTAATCGAACATATTTTTTGACACATTTGACATGTATGTGTGTACCTTGTTAGAAGTTGTTATCAGCCAGAGTAAGCGTGTACTAGTGCGTGTGTTTGTCTTAGCAAGAATCGGTAGATAGACTTGATCCTCTCTATTCCCTAACGGTGTGTATAGAATTCTTCGAGATCTAGTCTAACGAGTCAACCGTATTCGATCTTTTTTTTTGATAAAGTGAGCTTTATTACTTAAAAGGTTTTAAGCATTACACCCGGCCTCTGCATATCCAAGATGTACACAGCCACCAAAATTCGACAAGTATCATGACAAAGATAAAAATGCGAATTACATATCATCATGAGAAATTGTAGAAACACCTAGGTAGTTAGATGGTCAATCTGGAGGTTATGCTGCCATCCATGTTGGGAATAGAAATCCCGCGCCGAAGCCTCCAAACAGGAAGACACCTCCATAAACAGGTCGGGATGCTCCACACGCTGTAGAGGTGACCATGAACGGATTGTAGCCGTGCACTGGTATATAACCTACATAAAAGAAGCATTTTTATCATTAAAAACCTTGTCATTTTTATATAGCCATATCGATCAGATAACGGTAATCGCTCCCACCCGAATAAGTAGTTTAAACCTAGGATCCACCCCATTAAGCCAATTGCTGAAAATATCCGCCACCCTCCGAGGTGGATATAAGTTAGAACCAATCTGAACGGCTGACCATATTCGATCTTATTTGCAAACCTCTCTTGTCCCAGGGAGTACATATTAACACGCAACGTCTCCCTGCTACGCATAGGCTTTGACCTACGAACTATGTCCTATAATGAGAGAAAATTTTCTAATCTCATCAATGGAGAGCTACTCCGACTCCAGCGCTGGACACCCTTCGGTCAGGTGACAGAGAATCTTGCGAGGAATAATCATCTCACGTGGCAGGATCAAGTCATGCTTGCCATGCACGATGCTCAGACAGCCGGCTACCTCGGTGGCACCACTGCTGCGCCTCCGAAGGCACTCATTACCCAACAAGGACGGCGTGGAGAAGAAGGTGACAATCCTTGTTTATGGATAGTGGATGGCCTAGGACAAGCAGGTCCTTAGCTTCCTCCTATCGTCCATTCGTCCCTGACAAGGGACATACTCACCAAGGTTGTGTCAATGACACCGCCTATGTTTTTTTTTTCAAAACACAATATAAACAGACGCTCATATACACGCACATACACTCACCCCTATGAACATATACATGCACAACCTACTTCTATGAGCACCTCCGAGAGACTGAGCCGACGGATCGGGTCTTGAGATTGACGAAGTCACCACAGACGTCTCGCTATCGTTGGGAACGTCGCCTCACAGTGAAAGAATATTTCGTCTCTATGCGAAACACAAGCGACAAACACTCTTGTGGGCTGTGGGTACAACAAGCCTCCTAACCATCCAACCTCAGATTGGTTCGCCGCCGATGTTTTTCTTAGAGTAATTCCAATATTTACCCACTAGTTTAACAATTTTGACACTAATTACCCCGTTTAGGAAATTTTCATCCGAATTAGCCCATTTAGCAAAAGTTGTGCCAATTTTTACCACCTCTAAATTTTCTTGTACGATTCGATAGGTGTGTCCTGGCCGCCAGGTACGCGCGGCAGATAGACTGTTTTGTTTCTCCGGAGCTAGGTATATATTTTGAAAGACATACATAGTCAAAAGTCTGAAATTTTAGCCTTGATAGTGCGCAAAACTAGATCAGAATCGAGGAAGTTCGTCGAACATTGTGATTGAGGAGATTAGTAGGGAGTCGGAGAATAGAATATAGGGCCCCTCTTATAGTTTGTAAGTGAGTGTCACCTATCATTTTCAATAATTTCAATGTTTCCACGAGAATGGAAATGGCTGGGACTATTCGACAAAAACTAAAGGAGCTGAAAAATTGGCACAACTTAAATGGGGTAATTAGAATAAAAACTTTTTAAATATGGTAATTACCGTCAAATTTGTCAAATTAGGAGGTAGAAACTAGAATTTACTCTTTTTATAGTGGTGCCACCAATGTGTGGAACACGATCAAGGAACTCTTCTCCTCGAAGACTCGTGCCCGCTCTATCAACATCCACATTGCCCTCGCGACGAATCAGAAGGCATCCATTGTGTAGTACGGTGTGAATATGAAGGCATTGGACCATGAGAGGGCATCTCCCTGATCTGCGCGAACATCGAGCCCATTGGTGTCAACAAGTTGTACTCGCAGCTCGTGAAGTTCGAGCGGAGGATCAAACTTTTCCAAATTGGAAATCAGTCCCAGTCCACTCCCAACTCCCAAATCAGCACGGTTCATCCACGACGGACGTAGGTGCAGCAATCGAGGACGCGGCTGCGGGGATGGCAGCTTCGGGAATACCAAGAAGGGGAGAGGCAACAAACCAGCGGCGCTATACCTAACCTCATGTGCCCTGTCTACAAGAAGGTCGCGCATGCCATGGCAAAGTGCTGGGAAGCGCTTTGATGCAACCTTCATGGGGAAATAAAGGAGTGCGAGCTTGGCATCAACCTCCTACGACGTCGACTCCAACTGGTTCCTCGACAGTGTCACCACCGATCACATCACTGGCAATTTGGACAAGCTGACCATACGAGACACGTACAAACAGTGGTGATGAAATACACAATGCGAGTGGATCCGGTGTGGACACTAATCGCCCCTTGCTCTAATGAGTCTAGAGACGAATAAATGTGTGATGCTTGCCAAAATGGCAAAATCCTTCAAGTACCCTACATAATTTTGAATACTATGTGACCTCTTTTATTTTATGTGTGTGTGTGTGTGTGTGTGTGTGTGTGTGTGTGGGGGGGGGGGGGGGGGGGGGCTCTTTGGACGGAATAAATAATGTTAGCTATTATGATTACAACAAGTTCAGTTGGAAGTATTTGATCAAAAAAATCTATAATATTTTATGTATTTCAGGAACTCTAAAATCTTGTTAAAGGTTGCTTATAAAAAAGTCTTTGCTCTTCAATATGATTGTGGACGGGAATATGAGAAATTCAGTTACCCCTTTCAAAAACTGCCCATATCCCATCATGTTTCTTATACTCATGCCCAGCAATAAAATGGCTTCCTTGAACGCAAACATCGCCACACCGTGGAAGAAGGACTTCCATTTCTTGCGCATACATAAATGCCTCTAAATGATCAAGCCTTCCTTGGCACCACCTATAGTATCAACAGAATTCCTAGCAAGATCAAAAATTTCCTTTCTTTCATATAGAAGTTTATTTGGTAAAAAAAATACATATAAATTTAACATGTTTTTGGTGGTGCATGTTGGCAACCAAGGTTTCGGTTAACAAATGCAAAACATTACCGAGGGTGCTCGGGAGATTTCAAGTTACCAAGAAACCTCGAACGATTATCGGACAAATTTGAATTTCCAATTTTGAATTTAAATTTATAGATTTTCACCGCAAAGTATTTTAAGACGTTGAACTCAAAGTGTACGCAATAATGCTGATGTCCGTGTTGGTTTACCACGTTGAACTCAAAGTGTACCGCGGTTACCCACTATGAGGAGGTTGCTAGTTCGAGTTAAATATGCCACTATTTTTGCATTACAGTGTATTATATTGTGTCGAACACATTTATCTCTCAGAAAAAAAGACTGTGCCTATCACTAGAACCCGCGATCTTCAGCACTAGAAAACAACGGACTACCACCGCAGCACATATGCACAACATATCATGTTAGATATGCCTACTATATGTGTAGATTCGGGAGTTTGAATTCAAAATGTTCAAAATAATTCAGAATTTTTTTGCTCGGTAAGGCCTTTTACCGAGGGTGCTCGGGATTTCCGGTTACCCAAACCTTGGGTACAACCAATGCCCATAGAATAAGCGAAAACTCTAGTTTCATAAAAGCGCGCTGATCCGATTCAACTTCGGGATGTACGGTCGCTAGATATAAACACCTACAATTTTTGTTCTTCTACGTCAATGTCCGTGAGATCTTCTACGAGTGCTTCACATGTGGGTTCACCGCAGCAACAAGTTGTACCACAAGAACCGTTACCACACGGGACACATCTTTGTCAAAATTTGGTGAAAAACAAGGTCTCCACCGAAAATACCGTAAGCTATGGTAAGCATGGTTGGTTGGCAATGATAAGTGAGCCACAATATTTGCATGATAAAAATTGGAAAGTTGCTATGGAACATGAGTAACGCTTATAAATTTTAGCATTCTTCAACTTCTTTGGAATGTGCAGATGTTAAACGCATTCTAAGATATTTGCATGGTACATTGTGTTTCGTTTAAAGTTAAGCAAGTGAAGCTCAACACTTATGGGTACATTCTCTGATGCCGACAATGATAGTTGTCCAGATGACGGAAGATCGACATGTGGGTTTGCTGTTTATTTTGGTCCTAATCTCTCGTTTAATGGAGTGCTAGAAAACAATCAGTCATTTCTAGGTCTAGCTTATCGGAAAGATATAAGGTCCTGACCAATGTCACAGGCGAGGACATGAGGTAATGTTTGTATAAACACTATATGTGAACTTAGAGTTCCTCGCCCAGTAACCACATGTCTTTGCTGTGATAATTTGGGTATGCAAACAGTTTTTTTCATGCAAGTACTAAACACATCAAAGTGGACTCTTATTTTTGTCGGAGTGTGACTAGCACATAGGCTATTGAATATCAAGTTTATGCCCGTAGGTGATCAAGTTGCTTATGTCTTGTAGAACATGCCTATGGAAGTATCTTATTCACAATCAGAAAACAGACGTTTTTTTTAACCGGGAAGGGCCTCGAAAGGCGGTGTCCATACAGATTACAAAAAGGACCTTGGAAGATAAGAATTATATGAGGTCCTGAATTCTTGCAAGATAGACCCTACAAAGATTTGCCAAAACTCCATCGAGTCCCTCGTCTTTTTCACCGCCTGCGCTTCTCAACCTGCAACTACGATGACCCAACCCAGCACCGGGGACTATACCGCTTGGCCTGAGGTAAGCATGAACCGCCGCGTCGAGGTAGGAGGGCCTCCATTGAAGGAGGTTGAGGATGCACCCGCGCAGAAACTGCATCGGGGTGTGGCGTGGCCACCATGTCGGCCCAAGATCGGCACGGCCGAAACAGACGGTTCATATGGTTCAAAACTCCTCTTGAACATAATATATTACTAGTACTAAATACGATGACACATTACGTTCCTATTTGCATTTCCCCACCTACAAGCAAACTTTCATTGACATTCTCATCACCACATCTAAACGACCTTCGGCCACTTGCTAAAGTCAACAAACACAGCATTCCGTACCAGCAGTGATGTATGTTGAAAGCTCAAATAAACAAACCGCCATAGGTGTGCATAATTTGAGAACCACCTCTTGATATGGTGATTACGTTGTGGGGGCATGACTCCACTCACCAGATGTCAAATCCTTGACCGGATAAGGTTGCGTCCCAATCTTACGTGACAGCTTTTGTACGTTTTAGTGCAACCCAATAAAGATTTCTCGCATACGCTTTTTTTTTTACTACACACGGGTTTGTTTGAAATGTTGTAAACTCTTTTCCCAACCGTAGAGATGACAATAGAAGAAAATGTTTGCCCTAGTGGCGTCAAATTCACCACTTGTAGGTGGATCGACGGCCGGGCAGCCGGCTGAATTCTCCCCAAAATCAGCTGGCTGGAAGCTGGAGGCTCGCCGTTGTTCTACAACCATAGCATCGAGAGTTGACAAAGTGTCTCTTTGACCTAAACTTGTCTCTTCCGTACCGGTAAACGCTCCTCGATCGTGACCTCAGGTGTAGTACGTGCCCTGATGGAGGCACACCCACCGCACGAGCAGCATCGACCAGCTCGTGATGTGGCGGTGACATCAACATGTGGACTACAAAAAAAAAAAAAACTCTATAGCCAGTACACAAGTCAATGCTAAATTGCTACGACTAAAATTATCCCGTCCGCTCAACACTAGAAAATGCACCAAGTCGAACCGTACCGTCCATCTCCCATATACCTTTGGCATGAATGATAAGGACCTCGCAGTCGGCAGTCGCTGGCGGAAATCTTCCTAGCAGAAACACCAAAGCTCTATCCATGGCTTCCTTCGGACCGACGGCTTCACAGCCCGAGCGGCACAGCAGCAGAGGCGCGGCGATTTTCAGCTACACCTGCGTCGGCCTCACGGGCACCGCTCTCTTGGGCGTCATCTTCTTCTTCTGCTACCAGGTCCGCAACCGAGCACCCGTCGCCACCGCCGGGGCGCCGGAGACCGCCCACCCACGCGGCGGCGTGGACCTTGCCAAGCTGACGGAGTTCGCGTACACCCGCTCCGCCCGGCACGGCGGCGATGGCGCACAGTGCTCCGTGTGCCTCGCCACGGTGCAGGCAGGCGAGATGCTGCGGATGCTGCCCTTGTGCAAGCACCTGTACCACGTCGAGTGCATTGACATGTGGCTGGCTTCCCATGACACGTGCCCGCTTTGCCGCGCAGAGGTTGAGCCGCCGGAGAAGGACGCTCAGCGGCCTGCGATGATGACGACGGAGCTGCCGGTGTAGTGCGCCCGCCGGCCCGCCGGCCAAGTTGGTATCTCGCTAGGTGCAAGGTATAACTAGTTGTAGCTTGTCACATCTGTGCTAGTTCTACCTATCTGTAAATATAGACATCATCAGCATGTTGCTGTAACTTGTAAATGCATTTTTTTTCTTTCGAAATGGGGGTATCCCCTGCCTCTACTTGTAAATTCTTTTGAATCAGAAAGGTTTGTTCTGGGTCTGCAAGATCACCACTCTTCTTTCCAATGTTCTCATCCGCCAGGAATGCTTTTCAGCAGCAGCTAGGGGCGATTGGTTTCAACTGCATCATGCATCTAATTCCATCTGAACCACATGAACAGTGCTAAACACCTCAGAGATAGATATAGAGGTAGGAATTTGTCGAACGAACCACACTCCTTCGTAGACGTCAGGAGTCCATTGATGAAAAGGGGCTTTATATGTATGCATGTTTTAAGTAACTTGTCTCTAGCAGAATATATGTATGTGCTCGTACAGTCGTACTTATGTATGTAACTTCATCATAATGCATCCGTGTTTTGTAAGATTTCTCTAGCCAACCTATTCACATTTGAAAATAAGAGTTAAGCTAGATCAACAAATATGCCAAAGTTGCAACAAAATGGTAAGAATAAAAAAGTTCAGCGGATAAATTGAAAATGGAAACCTCAACATTCACACTGCCTCTTTCTAATGTAAGGTTTGAGGTTTCATTTCAGTGAGTATTTTGAAAACAAAACTATTCCTATACAAAGCTTACAGACAAGCAAGAATGCAGATCTTATCTCGGAATCAGATGCAGCCCCTAACCGAATTTACGAAAAATCGTACATGAAGTTTCAAATAAATATGAAAGTTTTCATGCATACAAAGGACGAGTAGACAAATATACTACTCCCTCCGATCCATAAAAAGTATCGCCCACTTAGTACAAAGTTTGTACTAACTTAGTGCAAAGTTTGTACTAACTTAGTACAAAATGAGCAACACTTTTTATGGATCGGAGGGAGTATAAATTTGGAAAAAATATACTTTTTTGTGCTACGTGATTACTAAGTAGAAGATTAATTTGCGATATGATACCAAATTGTCGTCTAGCTGACTGTACGATGACTTAATTTGTGATTTATCTCCAGGTCAAGAGTAATAGTATATTTTGGCCAAATTTCACATGTTTCTTTGTCTTCATATCCTCCACATAAGAAGAAAAAAACTTAAAGAAATTGAAGCTTATATCTGTGTTAATTCTAATAATTTTATTTCAGGTATTTGACCCCCATGATAAGAACTTTCTCACTATACTAACCTTGACCTCCAAGAGAAAAAAACAACAAGTGACAGCTCAAACCAAAAATTATGTGCTCGTGCCTAACGCAATCTCATAATAAATGTGAAACTATCAAATTTGGTTGTCAGGAGATAGAAGCTGAATATGGTTCTACTATTGTTCAACACTCTCGTTTAACATAAGATTCAAATACAATTATGTCTTGATTCGCATTTCCCCACCCGCAAGAAAAGTTCCGCTGACATTCTCATAACCAGATGTCTACGACCTTCGGCCAATTGCTAAAGTCAACTAGCACCTTATGTAACAGCTGTATTGTATGCTAAACTATCGAACAGACAAACCACCCTAATATATTAAACTTTGTTGAGAACCCAAATCTTTCTTCCAAGCACACAGATTCGCCGTTACGGATAATAAACCTGAACCGATGCAATAATGAGTCCTAGTAGCATCATGGTACAGTTGCGGCGCAGGCAAGCACCGTCCACTAGCATCATGACAGACAAACTTTCGTTATCACTACAACAGCGCAAACATTACAATGTGATTTTAAACGACGAGCCACACGTCTTTAAAGTCACGATTGAGATTACACTATCGACACTTTTCTGGCTCAGCGAATAGTGAAATCGTGCTATCTGTTCAACCACATTTTGATGTGCTACAAGACCTTGCTTTAGCGTTTTATCCTCCAAACAAAGAACTTCAGAATCTTATCCTAACCGAACAACTAACTAAATCTAGTTTTCCAAAAAAAATCCTCTAAAATACAGTTTTATGAAAATCGTCTATTTATCCTAATCAAACAATCACTAGGATAACAAAAACATATTAGTAGGAGAAGCCAAAATTAATCATATTTGATTGATTGGTATTCGCTAATGCGGGCCCCACCGATCCGTGAAGCAAAGCTTGGCAGGCGGAGGGGAGGAGGCAGCGACGTGCTCTGTGTGCCTCGGCGTGTTCCAGCACGGGGAGACGGTGCGGCTGCTGCCAGCGTGCCAGCACCTGTACCACGCGGAGTGCATCGACCCCTGGCTGGAAGCGCACTCGACGTGCCCGCTCTGCCGCTCGGACACCACGGACATCGGCCGGCTACCGATTGTGTAGCTCTGTGTGTGTATGTTTTTTTATTATTAAAGAGAGCTTCACCGCTCTCCGATTTCTATTAATAGAAACCAAGGTTCTGCTACTACAAAACGGATCAGAAAAAAGGAAACAGAGAAAATATGGGATTGTCACCCCCTACAAACCACACACAGCAACGCTAAGGAGCAGAAAACAGAGAAAGGGTGAATATCATGTTTCACCAATAGTGCAGGGATTACAAGCATTGCAGGAACTAAACTTCTTCTAATTTGACTATCATCCATCTCAGATTTCCCAAACCTCTTCACTTCTGCTATTTCCATCTTCAGAGCCTCCCCTCAGCCAGCAATGCGAAGGACTCCCGGCCGCCATCCTCTAGACGCATTGAAGACTTCATTTGCTACCTGCTCGAGCAGTTTTGCTCCCCAACTCATTAGCTCTTGATTTTCCTGTTTTGTCTGCAGAATTGACCAAGAGTTAATCCAGTGTGCCATAGTATGCACTAAGATTGAAGGATCATGGAATCTCTTGTTTTCAAAGCAAATCGCTTGACATTCCATACAGTCCAAAGAACTGATGCAATACCAACAAGCACCATTCCTTTTTTATCCTGGCTGAAACTGTTGAGCCAAAGACCAAACAGTTCATGGATTGAATCAGGAATTTTATTAAAATCAAAAGCACAACGAAGTACACTCCAAATCAGTCGAGCAATAGAGCAGGAGAGGAAAAGATACTCTATAGTCTCAGCTTTTCCACAGAAATGGCAGAGGGGACTCCCTCTCCATCGTCTTTTTAATACATTGTCTTTGGTCAAAATGCTATTTCTCAGAGTGAGCCACAGAAAATTTTGATTTTATGAGGAATTTTCGCTTTCCACATGAACTTGTGTGGAAAACCAATAGAATTCAGAACCAGCTCATTGTATAGAGATTTAACAAAGAAAATCCCATTTTTTTTTAACGTCCAGGAGATTTGATCATCTCCCTGAATTAAGCTCACTTCATGACAGGATTGTTTGGTTTCTTCCAGGACCGCAAGGAGTATCAAAGAGAGTTCTCCTAAAAGTAATGCAATCCAAACCCTTTTCCAACACATAATCCACTATAATATTTCTATTTCTACAGATGCTATAAAGCCTGGGATCACTCATGTTAAGAGGTTTATCATCTACCCACAAACCCTCCCAAAATATGGTATTCTTCCCATTTCCCACCTTTTTCTTACAATATTTGTAAAACAGATTTTTCACAGTCAGGACACCAGACCAAAACTGAGAGTCACCATTTCTTTTCTTAACACCCGCTACGCATTTCCCTTTGATATATTTGTTCTTTACTATTGTTTGCCAAAGGCCAGATTCAGTCTCAAGCCTCCAGAGCCATTTGGCAAGCAGAGCCTGGTTCATAATATCGATATTAAGGATGCCCAGACCTGTGGTGTTCGGCCGAGACCTGTGGGAGGCAAGGTTGCCGCTGAAAATAAAGATCTTCACCTGTCAACTTGTCCTCGAGCGGCTCCCCACGAGTAAACAGCTAGCCAAACGTATGGATCATTTTGATGGTAACTGCGTCCTCTATGGGGAAGCGGAGGACACGTCTCGCATCATTCTTTACTTGTGCACTTGCTAAGCTGTGATGGGTATCAGGAACCTGCTCGGGTGCGGCTGGTGTCCGGCGAACTTCCCGCAATTTGCTATTCATCACTCTTTGCTTGGTCACCAACGTAGAATTAGCTGGGTGTTGTTCTTGTCTTTGTGTTGGACCTTATGGAGTACGCGTAATAAACTTGCTATTGAAGCTAAAATTCCCAAGCACCCACTGATATTATATTCAAAATACTCATCTTTATACAGGTGTGGGCAAACCTCTCAAAACCGCAAGACAAGGAAAGGTTGATGCTGGATCGCAAGCGGCCTTAAGGAGATCTATGCTACACTCGCTCCAGGACGACAGGCTTGAGTAGTTGGTAGCCCAGTGTGGCTTTCCGGCATGTTGTGGGGAGGCCGACCCCTTGCTTTCTAGTTCCTTGGCGAAGCTGTATGCCGCAGCAATGCAAAACCTTGTGTGTGAACCTATGGTGCTTTATTAATTTAAAGCAGGGCTCTAAAGCCTATATCTAAAAAAATTAGGCAATGATCTTTTGGAGTTAATGCGTGAGTGGTGCTAAAGTTAAACTTTGATTTCACTGCTTAATTGTTTTATCATGTTACAATTGAGCTAACTCGCTGAAAGACCCTATTAGATCTCTAGAAATTATTTAAACAATTTTCAGGGGGAATTTGCATGAATGAAGATGAGAACACACACGACAGCGGAACAATACAAATTTAAGAATGATTAGGGTTTAAGATGACTTTTTTTGGGACGAAGAAGAAGACCCGTTAGGAAGATATTCTCATGCGGAAGGAGATAAAATTCAGACTGTGGCGTTTTGAAGGCCGAGCTCTAGGATGCCCTAATTTAAAAGTTCAAAATTTAACATTTGAAAGTTTTGGAAAAAGTCAGGAAATAAGCATAGATGTAAAGAATGATAAACTTTAGTAGAGTGCAGAAAACCAATCTGAAATTTGTTATATTTTAGACGTGAAAAAATGTCAAATGTGTGAATCTGAATCGGTGAACAGTGCATATTTTTTAAAACTTCAAATTTTATCAGATTTATCATTTTTGTATAACCTAGATGAAAATTGCATGTAGATTTTGCACACTAGTAGATTTAGACACTATCTACACCAAGAACTTGTTTCAGTATTTTAACTTACAAATACTGACTTCTAAATAAAATAGCCTCGGAGTTCGGGCTTCGTTTGGGTTTCCGTTGGAACTCAGTGAATGTTAGGAGAAATAGAACTGGATGATGTCTTATAGTCATGGGAGAGCGAGAAAGTTTGGACAATGTCTCATATATAAGTCGTGGAACAGTGAGAAAATTTGAGATAGACAATGTCTTGTACACGACACGTGCTCACTCAAAGTAAAAGACATTTCAAGTTGAAAGGATCTGGAAACAAAAGGCACTTAAAGTTAATTGTGCAAAAAAAAGTTAAAGAGAATTGATCAATTAATTAGCGGGAAACCGGTTGATATCCTCGGAGGCGATCTCAATCTGCTCGTGCTAGTTTGTTCCAAAATGAAAATTTTACTTGCCAGCTATGACGTTACATTCACACCAGCGATCTTGACGATGTCAAGGTACCGCGCTGGCGGCACGGTTGTTATCGAGCATAATCAAAAAGAGACAACGCATCGTCCGTCAGTAATTTTGTCTCTACTATATATAAGCCCCCTTCCCCAAGGCTTCTTGCAAAGTTTCTGTTGATCCATCCGTATACAATATTCCCTCGGGACAATGTACCAAACAACAACATAGTAGTACTTGGCCGTTTTGCATTTACACTTTGCACTTTGCAGTTTGCACACCAATGTTTCCACCGCCAGCGCCACCGCCTGCTGATCCTAGTGAGATCTTCGCCACCCGCCTGGTCATCGCCTTCATGTTCTCCCTGTTCGCAGTCTTCCTGTGCGCCTGCTGCAAGGGATCATACCGGAACCGTCAGGCTCGCGCCGCGGCCAACGCTGTCGCTCAACGGCGAACACAGCTGGAGCTGGAACCTCCGGCGAGCAACGTGGAGCTGCAGCTGCACGGAGGCGGCGCAACTAACACGGCGGCCCGCCTCCCGGCGTTCAAGTACAGCCGGTCGGTGAAGCACAACGTGACATTGGGCGCCGGGGAGGAGGCGGCGACGTGCTCCGTGTGCCTGGGCGCGTTCCAGCTCGGGGAGACGGTGCGGCTGCTGCCGGTGTGCCTGCACCTGTACCACGCCGAGTGCATCGATCCGTGGCTGGACGCGCACTCGACGTGTCCTATCTGCCGCTCGGACACTGACCCGACGATGGGCGTCGGCCGGCTACAGACTGTGTAGGTTTGGACGGATGGGGACGTGCGTCATTGCAGGTTTTTGCGTGCCGATCGAGGTGAGTAAAAAATTTTGATTTCGGCTGCATCTACAAAGCAAGAGGCAGCCATGTACAAATGACAGGGAATTGTCTTGTTTGTTATTTGTTGAGACACCGTGATTTTTTTCTGAATCGTTGCCTCGCTGACGCTTGGCTCCTAAAAAGTGGTTGGGAAATATCATTTTTTTTCAAGACAAATTGGTCTGGATTTGGGATATCCATTTTGTAGTTCTTAGGTTCTTCGGTGAGGGCGGAATAAGGATTCAGTAAGAAGGATACTCTACTTATGGAAATGCCATCCTCTCTTTCCTCAGTTCGGATCAAGTTAATAGCTGCCCGTGAGACTCGCCTTTGTACACTTTGCGCACCGCTTCGACTAGACCCCGCTACTACCTCGTATCCAAATACCTGCGATCTAGCATTCTTTTTTAAGTCCTGCAAGCCTAATAGAACCTTGTTTCCTGGGCCAAAAAGCCGAACCACTCGCAGATGTATCTTTTTTAGTGCCTTTTTCATTACTGATGAACCGGTCGTTCGCATATGTCGCTGATAGTTAAGCTATTCGGCTAGCTCTCGAATCAATAGACCACCGATTTCTTTCTGTGCCGATGGGAGTGAAATTCCTCTCATTTTCGAATGGTCTATGGGGCAGAAGCTATAAGCCTCACTTTTTCCATATAAGAGGAACCATAGCAACAAGCTCCACTACATGAACGACTAACAGCTAACCATAACAACAAACTCCACTACATGAGCGACTAACAGCTAGCCATAACAACTAGATAATATACATGCATGCGCTGAAACTTGAACACATATGTTACTCTCTCTCCTGCCAGGTGACGGTCGTCGGTATTGTTAGAATACAAGTTGTAATTGTGTTTTAGAGTCCTATTCGATTTGTGTTAGGCTAGGTCGGTGGCCTATGCCCCTCATATATACCTCTTGTAACCGGCACAATATTGCTATCGATTATTATTCAATACAATTCTACATGGTATCAGACTTACGATCCTAGGGTATGGCCAACCCGCCGACCCCGCCGCCGCCGCCCGGCTACTTCGAGCGGCGCGCCGCCAAGGTCGCCGCGGCCGCGGCCTCCTCCACCTCTACCTCCACTTTAGCTCTACCTCCACCAATAGCCCCTCAATCTCTCTTTCACCGACACCATCTCCGATATTAGCCCCTACATCCCCGTAACCCTAGACATCGCTGCTCACAACTACTACCATTGGCGTCACCTCTTCGAAATCCACCTCGGGCGATGCAACCTCCGCTCTCACGTCGCTGATGACGCTCACCCTCAACTTCATGATCCGCAATGGGCCAAGGATGATCTCACCATTATTCAATGGATCTACATGCGAGTCTCCACGGAAATCTTCAATCTCGTGCACCGTGATGGTGCCTCCGCCGCTGATCTATGGGCAGCCCTTCGTTAGCTCTTCCAGGACAATGTCGACGCTCGTGCCAACAATCTCCACACCGAGCTTCGGAACACGGTGCAAGGTGATGCACCCATCGGCATCTACTGCAACGCCTCAAGGCGATCGCGGATGAACTCCGCGAACTTGGTGATCCGATCGACGATCGCCAGCTCATCAACGTCCTCCTCGTCGGCCTCAGCGAGCGGTTCGAGAAATAGGCCTCCTTCATCCCTATGATGCGTCCGCGCCCCTCCTTCGCCGAGGTTCGCTCGATGCTCCAATGGGCCGATCGTGCCCAAACTAACAAGGACTCCCGTCCTCAGGTCTTCACTGCTGCTCCTCGCCCGCCTGCGCCACCACCGCCACCGCCACCTCCACCAATGGCTCCTCCTCAACCATCGGGCTGGCGTCCAAGTCCCAACTACAGGGGCCGATGTCACATCCCGTGAGACTCGCATTTGTACACTTTGCGCACCGCTTCGACTAGACCCTGCTACTACCTCGTATCTAAATACCTGCGATCTAGCTCATTCTTTTTTAAGTCCTGCAAGCCTAATAGAACCTTGTTTCCTGGGCCAAAAAGCCGAACCACTCGCAGATGTATCTTTTTTAGTGCCTTTTTCATTACTGATGAACCGGTCGTTCGCATATGTCGCTGATAGTTAAGCTATTCGGCTAGCTCTCGAATCAATAGACCACCGATTTCTTTCTGTGCCGATGGGAGTGAAATTCCTCTCATTTTCGAATGGTCTATGGGGCAGAAGCTATAAGCCTCACTTTTTCCATATAAGAGGAACCATAGCAACAAGCTCCACTACATGAACGACTAACAGCTAACCATAACAACAAACTCCACTACATGAGCGACTAATAGCTAGCCATAACAACTAGATAATATACATGAATGCTCTGAAACTTGAACACATCTGTTACTCTCTCTCCTGCCCGGTGACGGTCCTCGGTATAGTGGACCTTAGCTGCCGGAAATCCGCACTAATGAGTGCTATAGCCTGCAAAGAGCGTTTAATCAGGAAAAGGAATAAATTTACGACAAATAATGTTCATTGGCCCGACAACTTAGAGATTTTTGAACCGGACAGAGAATGTTCCTGACCTCTTTGTTTTGCTCCTCTAATCAGTTCTCGATATTGGCAGCATAGACGAACCACCCCACAGCTACTCCCAATCCCCTGAAAATAGCGAGCGTCAGGAAAAATAGGGTTGCCATCCCGCCCCACCCTACGCGGTTGCGTGGCCGCAATACCTCCCCACCCAACTATGATTGCCATCCTGACAAAGCTGACCATGTTTATAGTTAGTAAATAGATCAAAAAGGATTGCAGAGAATGTACGCTACATATCACAAAAATTGTACTGGAGCTATAGATAGCGGACACCTCTGAACATTGGCGGAGCTAATGTCCGCTAGCGCCGCAGCGGCTGCTCCTCCTGCGCTGCACAAGATGACCTTGGTCTTGTCGGAAAGCTGCATCTTCTTCGCTGACGATTGTCTGTGCTAATGAGACTGTACTGAACGGAGGTAGCCTCTCCAGTCTCCAGGATTATATATGAAAAGGGGGTGCCGTGTCTCGGGGCACTTCGGCGAGCCAGCCAGGCGACACCTCATGGACCGCCCCATGAGGCTGGGGTTTGCCTCGTTTCGAAAAAGAAAAAATTGGAAGCCAGCCCCCCCCCCCCCATCCCATGGACTTTTTACGAAGAAAGGTCACATAAATGGGTAATTGGCCCCCCTAGATCTGAATATAGACAGGCTTATTAATTTGGCCTTGTCAGCCCATTTGCCCCCCACCTAATGGGCTAAAGCTCTGCCACTGCCAGGCTTATAGCGGTCGAAGACGGTGAAGTCCAGTGGCTCGTCCTTGACTGCCACACCGTCGTCGTCGGCCTCCTCGTCCTAGTCATTGACGATGCCGTTGGGCCCCGCCTCGCGGTCGTCGGCGGTGAGGTCGAAGAAGGCTGCTCTGGTCATCTGCACGGTCCTCTAGGGACCACGCGCAGGCCTTCGCCTCGTCTAGCACCGGATATTTAGATTCAACCAAATCTGAAAAGGTTAGAAAAGCTAAAACATCTTATATTTGGAAACAAAGGTGGTAGAACACAAGAATTTTTCAACAGTTGTGTTTAGATGGTGCATAGTAAATAAACACAGAAAGTTTAGTGGAGTGATGAGAGAGTTGAAAAAATTCATTGTAAGTACTTCCAAAAGAAAAAATAAAATAAGGTTCGACCTCTTGTTGAGATTATTATGGAATGGGCGATTCCATGAAAAATTGTAGTTTCCGTAATATGATTCAAAAGGCTTTTATAGGAAAAAAATTACTTATGATTAAATCCTCCAAATAAAATAGGAAAAATCTTACAATTTAATTTTTAAAACTTTGAAAACAAAGATTATTTTTGATTTAAAGAAAGATGACTTCTGTGGTGCAAAGGAGCTAAACCAACTTTTGGTTACTTCCTCGAGAGCGGCGATTTGGAGGCCGAGCTCCATGGAGCTCGGTTTCCAAAAAAAATTAAATCCGCATTGTTTTGTTTTCAAAAATTCTGAAAAAAATATGGTCGTAGATAATATTGTGATCCATCACTGTAAAAATTTTAAATCAGAAATTTCTTGTATTTTGTTCTGGACAAAACAGAGAAATCTGCAGATCTGAATCGGTGAACAGTGCACAATCTCAAAATTTTGAAATCTAGGCAGATTTCTCTTTTTTGCACAGATCAAAATATAAAGAGTTTGTGGTTGAAAATTTTCACATTGATGGATCATAGTATTCTCCACCACTATAATTTTTTTCAGAATTTTTTGAAACAAAAATTTACGGATTCAATGTTTTTGGAAACCGAGCTCCATGGAGTTTGGGCTCTATTTAGACTTTCCGTTACTTCGTCTCGCTACTTCCAACAAAAAGGAGACCAAGACCAAACCGTCCCAGTGCCAGCTGAGTCGTAAATGACCGTCCTCGTCTTACCTCCACCGTCCGATCTGATATCAAGGCATGACATCTACCTGCTGACGCGTATCCAGAGTTCCAGACCCCCACCCACGGACTCTCTCCCGGGACCGGCTACGTACAGCAGGTCCTGAGTCCCGATCCAGCAGCAATATATATGCTCATGGAGAGCCTCGTCTCAAAGCAAAACACCGAAACCAGGAAAGAGCGACACGGCGAATTAAAACGCGGAAATCGATCAACGATCCTCTTCCTCTCGCCGCCGGCCGGGGACGACGATGTTTCTCGTGGACTGGTTCTACGACGCGCTGGCGGCATTGGGGATTTGGCAGAAGGAAGCCAAGATCCTCTTCCTCGGCCTCGACAACTCCGGCAAGACCACCCTCCTCAGCATGCTCAAGGACGAGGTCTGTCTCACAATGCTTCCGATCGATCTCCGGTTTCCTATCAGTTTGCTGATTTCGTTTCTGTGAACGTACGTTCCCTTGCGGTACATATGCAGAGGCTGGCGGTGCACCTGCCGACGCAGCATCCGACCAGCGAGGAGCTGAGCATCGGGAAGATCATGTTCAAGGCGTTCGACCTTGGCGGCCACAAGGTTGCCCGCCGTGTCTGGAAGGACTACTACGCCGAGGTTTGCTTCTCGTCCGCTTTTTCCTCTGTCTTCGTCGCGGAGCATGTATATACGCAAGCATCATGATGAACATGGTCGTCTAGCTGCTGAATTTCGTCTTTAAATACAACTTCACAGTGAACTTCAAAAGAAACAGATGCGTGATTTCCCTCTTCTTTTTTCAACTCTTGAATATTAGTTCTGAACTTGTGTGGTCGATATATATATATATAGGCTGATGCGGTCGTGTACCTGGTGGACGCTGCTGATGGGAAGCGGTTCGCCGAGTCCAAGGAGGAGCTGGATGCCCTCCTCTCGGATGACGCGCTGTCCGGCGTGCCGTTCCTCGTGCTGGGCAACAAGATCGACCTCCCGTACGCAGCGCCTGAGGACCATCTATGCTACTATCTCGGCCTGCAGGGCTACACCACCGGCAAACGCAACACCGAGCTCGACAGCAACCGCAGGCCCCTCGAGGTCTTCATGTGCAGCGTTGCCCGGAAGATGGGCTACGGCGATGGCTTCAGGTGGCTCACGCACTACATCAAGTAGCTAGCCTGACATAAAAGAGAATGGCCGGCATCTAGCTCTTGTTTTATCTTGCTTGTGACGCTGTACATACATAAAATAATTTTGGCTTATGTGTTACAAATGTACGTACCCTAGTGGCAATCATATATAGAGATCATCCACGATTTACTAGATGTTCCATGGTTACTTTCATTTGAGTTTGAAATGATTAGGAAGCATGTTAGACACCGTACTAGTTGATCTATATGTACTTGAGATGTGTAGTCTAGGGAAACTCCAATAGATACTCAGTATTGTATCCCCAGTAACAGTAAACCATCATAAGACTAGTCTCTTTTCTATCTTTACAAGACAATAGATAAACCATCACAGTGCACAGTAACAATAGATAGACGAAATATTCAGTCTAGTGTATGTCAGGTTGATGAAACAAAATTCAGTCTAGTGTATGTCAGGTTGATGAAATAAAATTCAATACTGCAAAATTCAGTCTAGTGTATGCCAGGTTGATGTAACAAAATTCAGTCTAGTGTATGTCAGGTTGATGAAACAAATTTTTTTTTTGAAAAATGAAACGGGGGCAAAAGCTTTGCCCCAATCTATTAATTAAGAAGAAGAGAATTGCCCAGTTAATTAACGGAAAACTGGGCTAAAACCGTTACAACAAGATCAAAACCTAAGAAATGCAATTCCCCAAACGCCTAGCCAGATCACCAAACTCTATCAACTCGCTACAACTCAAAATCTCGACACATTAATCACCATCTCACAATGGAGACCCCACTAAAAACACAACATCTCGAACACGACAACCCGAAGACATGAGACCCATCCCTCAAGCAGTGCAGACGCCTTTCTTGTGGCGCCAAACTTCTTGGTTTTGCTACTGAGATACTCGTTCACCTTCTTAATTCTGTCTCCCGTATTCTTCGTTGACAGGAGGCAAGTAATCTCTTTGCTAGAACCCGAGATAGCCGTCTCCAAACTGACGAGAAGGTCGCTAATCTCTTTTGCAAAGAGTGCCTCAGAGTCCACAGAGACAAGCGGCTGACCGGGCTCCATTGATGGAGGCATGGAATCCGCCACCTCCAGATGCATCATCGACACGGGAGGAGTCGACTCCCCACACAACCCTTCCAGTTCAGGCATAACCAACATCACCGGAGCCACGGCCATGCTCTCAGAAGCAGCCAACACATGGAGATGCGGCAACGCAGAGGGCATGGCTCGAGGGGAGAACTCGCCATAGAGGCCATCCTCCCCAACGTCACTTGATACAACCTCTAGCTCGACCGGAGGAGAAGCTTCAGGCGAAATAGTGGACATGCGAAGGGCCGCCCCCGCACTCATCAAGAAACCCTCAATCCTCTCAAGACAACCGTGAAGCTCAGAACGAAGCAACATGGCCTGCTCAACCAGGGTAGGCTGCACATCTGCAATGGCTGGTAGAGGTGTAGGTCGTTGAAGCGATGAAGGCTGGCCGACAAGCTGGCTGGCAAGGACAGACTGCAACTGCACACCGGACGACTGGCAAGGTGGCTCCGGCTGCATCGGCGGACGTGGAGGGGATTGCTGTCGGAGAGGAGGACGAACAACAACGGGTGTCTTCGCAATGTGGCGACCATGGACCGGAGGAGGGCGAGGAGCAGTTCTCCCTGTGCAGCACTTTTCTTTGTGACCAAATTGACGACAATTGTTGCACCTCAGAGATTTACAGCAGCTCGAAGCCCAATGTCCGGCTTCGTGGCAACGGTGGCATCTCCCGTTAAGCCAAGCGGGAGGAGGAGGACGTGACTTTGATGCCGGAGGGTCAAGAGACGCTCGAAATAGGCCACGCCTAGGACGGACGAGCACCCAAGGTGACTCCTCTTCTTGCTCCTCGACACCCGATCCACAGACAACGGCAGGATTCAAGCACTGCAAAGGGGCCAGCTGCTCCGGGGAGAGTGGCTTGGGAACTAGCTCGTCAATGATACTGGCGGGTGGAGGCGGTGGAGAACCTTCAGCCGGCAAGGCCAGGGTGGCCGCTGACGCCACAGACCGGTGCTAGGAACTCAAACTCAGCAGCTCCAGGGGCGTCGACAGCAGGCCGGAGGACGCGCCGGGGCCCAGGGTCGTCAGCATGCTGAAGGAGGCGCCGAGCGTCGACCCCAGGCCGGAGGTGGTACCGGCGCGGGGAGCAGGGGCGGCGAGCGATGAGGCTAGAACGGCCGCCTTAGCGGCTCCGAGCGAGCGCTTCACCAACACCCGCCCACGAATTGCCGGGTCTGACATGCGGGAGGCGAGAGCAGCAGCGGCCAGCTGTGCCGAGGAAAGTGACTTGGGGGCGAGCTCGTCGACGGCATCAGCAACCGGCAGGTCCAAGGAGGTCGGCGACGCAGTGGGACGGGGCTGGGGACTTGCACCTGCAGAGAGCAGCTCAAGGGGTGGGTGGGTGACGGCAGCAGGCCGGAGTAGGTGCTGGCGGCCGAAACCGGATTCGACTCCGAGCGCGCAGCCACGGCCAACGCGGCGGCGCAGGCGGCCAACAGAGCAGTAGAAGCCGGCACGGACGCGGGCGCAGCCTGCATGGCGGCGGAGGCAGCCGGCGGTGTCGAGGAAGCTTGCAGGGACGCGGGCGCCAGGGCGGCCTCCAGTTCTTGCACCGACGGAAGAAACATGGACGGGAGGAGCAGCATAGGCCTGGCGCTCGAAAGGCTGGAGGGGCTTGAGCGGACCACGCCGCTACATGTCGCGGAGAGGGGTGGAGAGAGGGCGCCGAGGGCAGGTCGGATCTGGGCGCGGCGGTCGGAGAGGACGCTAGTGGGAGCAGATCAAGCCGGCGGCGGCGCTACGGCCTGGATGCCATGGTCGAGTTTCAGCGTAGCTCTGGCTTTAAAAATGATAAAAGTGATGAAACAAAATTCAATACTGCAAACTTCAGTCTACTGAATGTTAGGTTGGTGAATCAAAATTCAGTCTAGAGTAACTGAAGCTAACTGAAGCATTTCATGAAATTGTCTACTTTGTAACTGCCAGGTTGATGAAACATAATTCAATCTAGAGTAATACAATAAACTACTACCAGGTTGATGTCTAATTTGTAACTGAAGTAACTCTTGCCCATGTTTTGCCCAAGCTATGGTGAATCTCGGTTGCTGTTTATTGAATTGATGAGCTAGCCATATAATTCAAAAGTTCGAAGATGAAAAAGGCTAGATAATATATTTAACACTCTCCCTCACGTCTAGGCTGGACAATCGGGAAGACCATAGATGTGGAGTAGATGGGAGGTCGCAACTATTTTTAATAGATTAAATAGTGCGAAAGCCGGGGCTTGAACTTAAGACCTCCTGGCTCTCTGATACCATATTGAATTGATGCGCTAGCCATATAATCCAAAAGTCCGAATTGATGGAAAGGTCTAGGTAATATATTTAACACTATCTATTTTGTAACGATGTAATACAAGGGAATCAAGGTTGCTGTCTAGTTCAACAAGAAGGCTTAATATTGGTAAACTGAAGCTACAAATACAAGTACTCCAGTAAGGATCTACATTACAGTAGTGGTGTTGCTACCTTGAATATGAATGGCAAGTGCATGGCCTATCTTTGCGGGTGCGGACGAATGGTACCCGGACGCGTTTGGTCCTGCCCTTTTTTTTTTTTTATGAGTGGATGTGGTTAACTGGGCGTATTAAATGTTGAAGTGTAACTGTTTCATGTACGAGCATACAGATTCATTTGTCTAGCTCGTTTCTTCATTTGTCTAACAAATTCAGATTAATTAGCAAATGAAGATTACATTCCAGAATTTGTAAATTCAGATTTATTGTTCAGAAGCTAGTGCACATTTCTTTATTTTGTCTAGCATATTTGGGATTAATTAAGAAATGACGATGACATTAGACAATTTTTAAATTTAAAATTAACTAAAAAATGATGATTATATTTCACAATTTACAAATTGAAAATGGTTAACAAATTTTAAGATTACACTTCACAATCTGTAAATTGATATTTGTTGATGTTCATTGTGCAAAAAAAATACCCTCAGACATTTGTTTTCATTTGTCTAGCAGATGTGGGATTAATTAACAAATGACGATGGCAGTTCATAATTTTCAAACTAAGAATTGTTCAAGTTGACCGTGCAAAAAATACCTAGCATATTTTGTCACTTGTCTAGCCTATTTAAGATTAATTAAGGGCAGAGAGAAATAATACAAAGTGCTAATCATAGTGCATTGAATGCATTGAAGTGGCTAACGTCCATATGGAAATTTTCTACAGGGAGCAAGCGAGCTCGGGCACTCTTTGGAGTTTTGCCTATCTTTGCTAATCATAGTGCATTGAAGTAACCAATATTTTGTATAAAGAGTACTGTTCATATGGCTATTCTGGGTTCAGCAAGACCTCCTTGGTTGTCAATCAAGTTCCTGCAATAGCTTTAACAAAGCAAAACCTGGAATACACAAATCTGAACAGTTAACAATTTTAGTAATTCACCGTCGTGTTGTATCGCCAACATTTTTTTCTAGTACGAGACCAGCCTTCTTTCACATCTCACCTAACTAGAAGTATACCCCACGCGTTGCAGCGGGAATCTCTTTAGAACTATACTGCGTAAATAAAAGGGTATGAAAAGTATGATACAATATTTTTTCTAAAAAAATGCAAAATGTAATTTTTCATAGTAGAGATACTAAATTTATTTGAAACGAAATATGTGTATTAAAAATTATTAGCATGGATAACAAAATGATTAAAAAGATGGATGATGTGGAGTTTGCATGTATTTATTAATAAATATTACTAATGATGACATGGATAATTTATTGGCTATGACTCTATGAGGATTGATGAGTTGGATAGCTTGCATGTTGAGATAGAAAATAATAAATATATGTTAGTGACGTTTTGCTTTATAAGAGGTATAGATTAAACATGGTGCCTGCAAAGAAGAGCAAAAAAAAAGGTCAGCACGGATGATATCCTTGCTGCTGCTAAAATCTGGACTAAAAAAGACAGGTGCTTCCATCTTGTTTTCACCGGCGATCTGTGGACGTCCAGTCGTCCACCACGATTCTTCCTTCAACACTAACCAAAATTACTGGGCTGGCAATGACACAGAAGAAGAAAAAACCTTACAACGCCAGCGTGCCACCACCGCCCGGTTGCTGTCGCGTACAAACAAGATGAAATCCGGGCCAAATCCCCGCGATTTCCCCTTCGTTTCGCGATGAATTAGCAACCAATTAATTAACCCTTTTTAACTTCTGACCACCGCATTCTCAAGTACCTGTGCTCGCGTCAATCCGCGTATATACGATTACAAAAACCATTGCCACAAGCAGCGATAGTCATAGCTAGTCGACGATCTGCAGCTGCAGACGAACCAATGGATGAATTTCCCCCTGGCTTCCGCCCCTTCGCTCCTCCTCCACCCAGGTCCAACGATTCACGAGGCAGGGCCATCGCCGGCATCGTCATCGGCGTCGCGGTCTCCGTGCTCCTGTGCAGCCTCTTCATCAGGTGCCGCAACAAGCGACGCGCTCGCGCCGCAGCCACAGCCGCTGGGCCGCAGCCCCTGACGGAAACTAGCAGCGTGCCTGTCGACGACGAGCGGCCGCTTCGCGAGGCCGGCGCCGCCAGCCCGACGCCCGGTCTCCCGGCGTTCACGTACAGCCCGTCGGTGAAGCACAACCTGATGGGGGCAGAGGAGGCATCCACGTGCTCGGTGTGCCTCGGGGAGTTCCAGCTTAGGGAGAGGGTGCGGCTGCTGCCGGCGTGCATGCATCTGTACCACGCGGAGTGCATCGACCCATGGCTGGAGAAGCACTCGACGTGCCCGCTCTGCCGCTCGGACACCGACCCGACCACGGCCCATGTTTAAGTTTCTATATACGCGGCCAAGTGTAGTTCGTGCTGATTTAGATATTATTACTAATTTATTTGTAGTTAATAGTTGTACACATCGATGACTGTAAATTTCTCTTGGATTTCCTGTTTCTTGCGGTGTATTTGAAAATGATATGCATGGCGACAATACTATGATGCATACCACGACCATGTACGGTCCCACGGCAAATGCTAGAAAAAAAAATGCCGAGCTTTACTCGCAAAAAAACACCGTGTCGTTCTTGGCGATTTGGTTCAAATCTAACGTACCTGCGACAAGAATAAAAAAATACCAAAATACCAATCTATTTTGAGTAGGTAGGATCGGTACACTTGATGTCTGCGAGCTTAAGGAGACCCACTTACACAACATGAGAGCGTGTAGACACCACTCTATGCAAGTCCAAGCTCGACGGATTCTTTTACAACGCAGAGTATGATGTTCTCTTTGAAAGTCATACTTTTCATGTTTTCTCTTCGGCCCTCTCAGACCAATGTGTGCACCTCCTTGCCAATTTCGACGTCCCCCAATGGCTTCAACCCTTTAAATTTGAAAATATTTGGGCTTCCCTGCCGGGGTTTATGGAGGTTGTCCCCAATGCTTGGAACACACCCTTCACTCAAACCGAGTCATGTCAAGTTTTATTTCACAAGATTCAGCTCACTAGCACAAGCCTCGACCCTCAAGTCTTGGAGCTCTCAGTTTGTCTCCAATCTGAAGCTACATTCTCACACGGCTCTGATGATCATCCTGCGACTTGATGGGGTGTAGGACTCTCACTACAACACGGCTGATATATAGAGGCATTTCAAAGTGCCACTAAATAAGATCTAAGTACCACTAATGACCTATTGTGGCACTTTGGAGAAGTGCCACCTTTGCTTGTGCCACTAAAAGTTTTTGTGGCACTTCTCCAAAGTGCCCCAATAGGTCATTACCTATTGAGGCACTTTGTGAAAGTGCCCCCAAAACCAATTAGTGGCATTTTATCAAAGTGCCCCAATAGGTTATTAGTGGCACTTTGTCAAAGTGCCCCCAAAACCAATTAGTGGCACTTTGAGAAAGTGCCACTAATTGAATTTGAGGCATTTTTCACCAAGTGCCACTAATTGATTTAGGGGCATTTTTAAAAAGTGCCCCACATAATATTTGCAGCACAACGAAAAATGCCTCTAATTCAATATGAGCATTAACTCAACAAAGCACCAAATTATCACTTTCTATCCAATAGTGTCAAAATGCATAGCATATACATTATTTCCAATAGTACATAGCTGAGATCAAGTCATCAAACACAACACAGACTATCACTATTGTGTCAACACATGTTTCTATAACTTTCTGTCAACATGTGCATGCTATCACTTTCTAGATGAATGCTTCATCAGTTTCTATCCATTTCTATCAACACATGAATGCTTCCTCACTTTCCATCAGCTTCTATCATTGTGTACCAACTTCGTATCAACCATTCTGCTGCTGCGATGACAGGGTATCTGTGAAAATTACTATGTAAGAGAAATGAACCACGGGATGATCGATTCTGCTGAGACATCATTGAACTTCTGAACACAATAGCTACATGCAGTGAAGCAGATTTATTTACCTGAAACATCATCCAATTTCCTTAGCCCCTTTGTACTAGTTGCCCTCAGCTATCCAACAAAACCACGACATGTCAAATAATAAAATAGGCAACAGACCATTTATTTTAGTTTTGGAAAGAAGAACCAAAAAACAATAATAATATAGGCAAATAGCCATACTCAGCCTGAACAAACAGACACAAAAGGTTTTATCATCAAGCAAACTACTTTGACAGAAACATGTCGGAAGTCAGAACTGACCTAGTTTCTGAAATCCTAATTTCTGAAGAACAAGTAATAAAGTAATTTGGTGAAGACAACGACTGATGTTGGGGCTGGCTGGCTAATATACTATCTCTTAAGAAGGTTTACAAAGGGTACTTCTAAACTATATATACTTATTTGGTGAACCCAATAAGTAGCTGGAGTTTAGCTTTGTCTTCTCTGATAAGTAAATTTAGAGGTGAAAGGTAACTGAAATGCAAGGCTGAAGATGCATTCAAATATACTTGCAGCAGGAATGAACAGTTCTGATCTCAAGGCTTTCTTCAGCAACACAACAAAAGTGGCTCATGTGCTTTTGCTAGGCAATCATGAACAGGAGAAACATTTCAGGCAGTCACCATGGTTAAACAACACATATTATAGCTTCTCTGCTTGCTGGTGATGGTTGTACCAAAAATTAAGTTGCACATATCCATAGACAATCTAAAGACCAGAAATAGAACCCACTAAAACCAGACTTCACACCTCATGGAAAACTGCTGAATGTCTTGCCTTATAACCAGCAACATTGGTCCTAATCTCACTTTAATGGCACAAAGAACAAATTTCTAGTTCATCTCTCGATATTATAGATGCATAATTTGAAATAAGTTGCGCATGTTTCAAAACAGAGTAGCTCTAAAAATCAAAGTACATCTCTCACAATTTTAATTCCAGTTGAGTTAAAATTAACATTCCGATGCTTCGTGACAAAAATGTTTTCATAATTTTTCCAAACTTTGTTCTAATTTGTAACAAAAATATAGAGATAAAGAAAGGCAAGCAGTATGTGTTTTTCTATAACAACTCAATCTTTATGAACTTATTTAGTTCTTGGTGGGCAAAATAAATAAATGCAAGAGTCTCTAGATCTTGCATCTTGAAGACTTGAGTTCGTAATTAAGGACATAGACATGAGTATTAACTTATGTTCAAAAGTAGAGCGGCATACCAATGGATCACCTTGTGGTCGACAGAGTGGCTGCGCCGCCGGTGGGCGCTGGATTCGCCACCCATCCTCTACACCGGTCCTGCACGGATCCACCAGAGCAGCATCAATACAGACAGACTCCATTTTCTTGTTTCCATAACTGATAGTGGACAACAAAATTAGCACCTGACAATGACACATGAATGATTCTTTAGAGTGCACTAAGTACAAACCAACCGTACCTGTGTTTCAACTCTAAATCCTTTTCCTTGGTAGCAATCATCCCCAGGGTAGTGTCTTCCACCTCCAGCATCGATGTCATCATCACTAATTGAAGCTGGAACAGGATCAATCATACCAGCCGACTGTACCTGATTAGCAATGTTGCTAAGAGCATTGGAAGACTTATCTGCAAATTAGCATAAAAAGCTGAGATACCGACAAAACAGTGATGAACAATATATTAAAAGGATCTTTAAGTTTTTCTTTTGTATATGGACTGACCAATATATCTGTTGTGATCTCCAAGTACGACTCAGGGAAACATATAAAATTAATCTTTGTAACTTCAAGGAATTCTTTTCCAAGAATGTTCAGTTTTGAACAATTCAGTTGTTACTAATATATAAGACGTTCATGAAAAAAACAAGAAGCAACTCGAGAGACAAAAGCAGCAACTAATGCTACAACTCAAGATACGATAATGCAGACTGCCAAGCTGCGCTCATGTTATAATTCAAGTCTCCTACATAAAAGTGCTCCTCAACAAACCATGACAGGTTTACTCATCAAACAATCAATAACAGTTCAGACAAGATTTTAATCTGAATGTCACAACGATAGTAACAGGTTCAGTTAAGAAACACATCAAACAATCAATAACAGTTCAGACAAGATTTTAATCTGAATGTCACAGCGATAGTAACAGGTTCAGTTAAGAAACACATTACCTCTCCAAGAAATAAACGTAATAAAGCTTACCTCCAACAGCTTAGAAATATATACCAACCGAGTCAGCGAGGACTTTAAATAATATTGATCTCGGCCTACAAGCTCCATGTCTTTATCTGCCCAACAATTTTATTCCCCTGTTTCCCATGAAATTTTTATAAAGTCAAAGGTGTTGGACTCAGTGAATATGTGGCTTAAAGATGTAGAAACAGATCCATAAGCATGATAGATAAACACAACTAAGTAGGCAGTATATTTACACAGCCATAAAAAGCAAGGAAGGACCACAACGAGCGGAGCAAGACGAGCCAATACGCGACCGAAGCAAGGACAACCACAAGGTCCCAAAAAATGAAGCATTTGTAATAATGCCGCGGCAGCAAAGGTAGAATTCATGGGCGGCCAGAAAGCATATGCGCTACCGCACATTTAGCGACCAGAGCACGGTCATAATGACGACATGAATAAGCCAGAAAGAAGTTGATTTTGCTCCGGCCATGTCCTTCGGAAAGCGAAAGTAGCCATGCTCAAACCATGGGCAGAGGCGGCCTGGAGACGCAAGCGGACACGGAGGAGACAGGCGAAGTGCGTCCACAGGTCACAGCAAGTCGTCCAGGTTATACCAATATGTAGCCTAGCATTTTCTAAATTATTAGCAAGAGTATAAATTTTAAAAAGACATCACCCAGAATTCATGGGACATATCTGACCAAAAAGAGGATTTATAGCATTAATAATCTGAACTGTTTGGGCCCATATATAACATAATTAATAATTTCAAAATTATGGATACTCAGCTATGCAATTAACAACAGCAGTAGGTAAGATCCCCATACCAAATAGTGTTTGTAATTCTCATATTTAAACGCAACTCCATTGCATCTCTTTTTACGCACATGCTCTTTCAGGGTCTAGCCATATAGATCGGTTCAGTAAATTTGGACTGCATAAAAATATTTTTCTCACACTGTCGTACTACATACGCAACACATCAGCATCATACGTAGTAAATAAAAAGATTCTAAACATTGTAGAAAAGAGTTCACCTTCCAATCTGAATGTAGATAGCAGCTTGAGCTAAACAACACTCTAATGTCAACACCACCTGCAAGTTATTGCAAACTCTGCACATGAAAAAAAATCCAGCTTCAGCTAAACAACAGCTCTATTCACTCTTGATGTCTATCCATGATTTGAAATATAATGGTCAAGTTAAATAAGTTTTGTGGAAGTACCAGTAGATAGAACATACAGATGTATACAGTATTTACACTACCAGATGCACATAATATTTACACTACCAGATGCACACGATGTAATTGTCTAAAATAATTTCCCCTTTTGTCAGGTTATTACTATGTGTTGTTTAACATTGACAAAATTTCAGCCCAAAATTTCAGACATGATTTCAAGGAAGAACCAAACCTATGCATGAATAAACCATAAGTCCAAAAGTCATCGAACGTAGCAAGATATTGAACGAAAGATAGCGTTGATATTGTCGAACTAAACAATATAAGATATAATATAAGCTACTCCCAAGTGAGTATATTCATTCACGGGAACCCAAGAACTTCATCATTGTACTATTTATAACATTTTTCATGGACATAGTAATGATTTGTGAACTGGGCCATGGGAAAATTCAGAAAACTTGAATTAAAAATAGGGTTCAGGTTAGATGGAGCAAGCACCTATAATAGCACGGAAACAAAATCTTGGGGTCACTACTTCTGTGAGTATGGTTAAGATCAGTTATCTTATTCTCATTATACTTCAAGTAAAAGGGATATTTTCTTAATGCTTTCAAGGTCAGTTACCTCTTTTCTTTCATGTATTATCTGTCCTACACTCAATCTGACAGAATAAGAATTGTTGGGGTCACTACTTCTGTGAGTATGGTTATAGGCTGAATACCTCACCACCTCGCCGACCTTGGCCGTGGCCGAAGTCTCCCTCCTCTGTCCGCTGCGTCGCCTACAGCTGCTGTTTTCCTTTGTCGAGCCACCGCACATCCCCGCGCCAAACGAAGAACCGCCGTCCATGGATCTCAAGGAGCATCACCATCACACAGACCGTGCCCCCCGCTACCTCACGTATGGTCCAATCTGTGGAAAAGGAGAGAATATGAGAGAGACGTGAGAGAGAGGAGATGCGTTCGGAGGAAGAGGAGTGGCTTACCCATGAAGAAGGAGTCTGTCGGCTCCCTATCTCCCTTGCTCGCCTTGTCGCCTTTGCTCACGTCCCTCGTCGCCCTTCCTCGCCTCCTTGTCCGGTCGCATCTCACGTCCTCGATCCAAAAATTTCTGAGAGGAGCTGCTGAGATGGAGGAGATTAGGGGAGGAGAGAGGCAGCCGTGGAAGACCTTCTCGAGGCGGCGCACCACGACCAGCAGCGGCCGTGACCAGCCCCAGTCCTCCCGTTGCTAGGCACAGGGCGACGCCTGCGCTCCGTCCTGGCGGCCTGCTGCACGTCCATGGCGGGCGAAACGGTTAGGGTCGAAGCCGTCCATGGCGGTGAGCCGGTGACGTGGCTAGGGCTTCGCGAGAGATATGGAGAGGACGCGAGATTGGAGAAAGAATGGGCGGCGGAGATGGGGATGGGGCTGGACTTGCCGGTGTCGGGGTCGCCGATGACAACGACGACGCGCACGCCGAAGTGGCCGCTGCGGCAGCCGCCATGGTCGTCGATGCTCGCCTCAAGGTTTTGGAGGATTTTGGCACGACTGCGTGGACTGGAGGGGCGTGGGTGCCTTCTTGCTATGCGAAACCTAAAGAATAGAAGCTTGGCGTTCCTCCTGGCCATCGGATCTTCACCACCAGGCGATCACAGCCGTCTGTTTTGATCTCTCTAGTTATCGGTCCCACCGGTCATTGCCTTGGTACTTTGGTAGGTGGAACAATTGGTCCACGCGGTGCCTTCCTCAATGATTTGGCAATTGGCAGCCTGTGCTCTGTGCCCGTCGGATCAGAGAGAACCACTCCACGAAACCCTAGCCGCCACACCCAACGGGCTTCGCCTCTCCGGCTCTCTGCCCCCCACACCTCCTCCTTCTCCTTCTCCCCGTGCGTCCTCTGCCGGTCTCCCCGTCGCCCTACGCCTCTCCCTCTCGCCGCCACCTCCAATTTCAATTTCTGCCTCCACCCCCAACCTTCAAACGGAGAAGCACGGTCGCCGCCACAAACGGACGAGATCGAGCTGAGGTGAGCTGCTGCTGATTCTCCCTTCCCCTATCATCACTCTTTCCATCCGTGAACGCATACCATTGCCATCCTCTAATTTTTTTGTTGAGGTTTTTTCCATCCTCTATCTCATAACGTACTTTATTTGTTATGCGGAAATTGCATTGGTCTAGGTACAGTGACAACAGTGAGTTGACAAGGCCAAATATGTATAATGAGAACCTTCCAGCTTTCTTTTGCCTTTAAATTTTCCAGTGACCAGGTCTCAGATATCCAAATTTAGGGCTTGTCCATTATTCATGTGTTACATCTCTTTCCACATAGGTTGTTCACGATGTAATAGTTGATTCAAGAACCTACCAGTGCTCCTCTAGGTCTGCCAATTTACAAAAGGTATATAGTACGTAATTATTAGACTCTTATGTAGCCTAACATCTCAAGACACATTTGAAAATATATGTGATGTTTTCTTAGTCATGTTTGCTGATATGATTACAGTGTATTACTATGCAAACGACTGAAATATCATGCCACCTATTTTTGGGAAGCTCATTTTGCATATTGGATACACTGCCCAACTGTTTTGTGATTTGTAAAATCAGCTAATTAGCACATGTCCTGCAAAACAAGAACACTGAGATATATGTATCTGCTGGGTTCACTACTTTGGTTTGGTTAGAACAAGCGGCATATAGTGGTCTATAGTACCTTTTTCATTTTTGTTCCATTTGCACTACCATCACAGTAAACTTGAAATTGTAGTTCTACTGCATTTTGTTCATTATATAATGTGGACATTATATTTGATTTTTTAGCTGTGACAAGGCGACTCGGAAAATCTTGTGCATGGTGTGACTAGTAAAATGCTGATTTAATGATTATTCATCTTGTGATTTTCCATGTGATTATCTGAATTATTTAATTTCCGGTGTGTATCTGAAATTTCTTTTCTCTTATTATGTACTTACCTGAAACGGTAGGCATATTTCACAATGGAAACAAACGGTGTAGATCGCCTACAGTCATATGTGGTGTCTCCCTCTTTTTGGTGCAGAAGCGTTAGATTTTTATGTTAGTTGCACAAGAAAAAGTAGATAGTTTACCACTTCTCCTGAAGATGGGTCTAAAGAGAAAATGGATCTGAAACCTTCGGAAGTATTAGACTCTTGATAATTTAGTGCAGTGTCATCTTCGACGTGACAACAGAGTTCCAAGGCCATGAAATGTGACGTAGTTCAGAAGTTTCAGTAACATTTTAGTCTTTGTGAAATGGTTTCTAATTTGGTCACAGTAACTTACGTCTGATTTCCTGAGTACATTTACAGAAAATTTCTAGTATTCTACATGTAAAAGTCATTGGGTGAATATCTGGGAAGCTCAATATGTTTATGGGCTGCAAAACTGCAGGCTACCTGTTGTTGAATATGCTTATTGATTTTCCCTAATAGCGTCTTTCTTTAGATACCAGTTATAGGGGTGAAATTGATAGCTTAAGCATTGATTCAGTTTGATTTTCCCTTATGCTTGTAGCCTCTACCATTTTGGTGTTGCTTTTTGTTCTTATTGTACCATGGGTGTTTTAATTACATGAGGTGGCTTACTGAGTTCTTTTATGTACGTCCTGCAAATAGATTGCCTAAGCTTACACATGGAAATACAATGTATCCCTTTCTATATATATATACGAGGTTAATGTTTAGTCCAACCATGGGTTTCTTTATTTATACAAAATAAAATGCCAGCCGTAGATATTGCCAAGCTTCTGTGTATGCTTCTATATATTTCTAAGATATTACCAGGCTTTAGGACAAACTGATCCTTCTATATTACCAAGCTCTTGGATACAGTTAGATCTTCTTGCCATTTTTTATGTATCTCTGGTCATCATAGACATAAGACAATAGTACAGAGCTTTATCATATCTCCATGTTTTAATGTGTATATATGAATAAGACCATCCACCTTTATTATTTTGACACGGGCATGCTTTAGAGTATAGCCTATTTTACATTGATATTATTGACACATGATTGTGGGATATTTAGTTTGCTTTTATATAACAATAAACTGTTTTTTATTTATCAATTTGGAGTTTATTGCCATGTTTCCACTCATCATTTCTGTTTTTTGTGTGTGTGCAGAACTGATCTTTACAGTTCAGCCTCCTCTCTGCAATTATCCCATTCAGGTGAAGGACTACTTTCATGTTTTCCCGTTTCATAAGGATAATCAATATTTTTGATCTGCATTGTGTCTTTAGGTTGCAGTGTAAGGTCCTGCGATTGAGTGCGTTGCACTTTAAAACAAACTGTTGGTTGTATGCGTGTCTAAAAAAGCTCTCGATTGATTAATTATGTGTGTTTCAGTGTTCCCAAGTATTCCATTTAATAGATAGAAAGTATACATTCTCCTGTGTCTTCCATTTCTTCATGAGGTATGGGTTCTCCGAAATTTATGAAGTTATACAGTCATGCAAGCTCTAGCTTTAATTTCCTTCAAATATAGTTCTCCATAAGCTCCACTTCATATCATTCTGCTAGAAATTATTTGAAATCATTTTGTTTTGCCTTGAGTTAGTTACTTTGAAGAGTCGGACCATACACCTCAGTATCTATGTTAGTCTAAGCCACTGTTGTCCATCCTTTTTGTTTTAGTGGATATAATGCATTTCTTTTGTTTAAATTGTCTATCCATTCTTTTCATATACCGAGGATTTTCCGAGTTGATCACCCTCTCGACACTCGATTACATGGTTCACATTTACCCTAAAGATCATTTAATCTGAAACATACTTACCACAATGATTGAATGAATATTTTCTGCATCATACTGTAACTCTTATAACATCATATATGTTCTTGCCATTTATGCACACGGACAGATTTTGATTCTTCTATTGTATAAATTTACTCTAATTTGTTAGGACAGTTCAAATAACTTGTGGAATGTAACGCATTACACATGTCTTTCACTAATCACTAGACATGTTACTACCATTGGTGATACGATGTTTTTTTTCTTCTGTTACATAGCTTAATATGGTGGCTAAAAATGCCCAACAGTTGGAAGATCAATATTCTTCTGGAAGACATGCCTCGGAAAACCAATTGAAGGTTGGTACATCAAAGAAGAAGGCTACATTGACTTAGACTGATAGGTTTAGTTGGACTACATTGACTTAGACTGATAGGCTTAGTTGGACTATGGAACGCCTCGCGTTTTAGTTGCAGTTTTTGGATGTGCTATGACTGCTATGCTAGGTTAGACTGCTATGCTGTTGGATGTGCTATGGATTGTAATGTTAAACTATGCTGCTGGATGTGGTAGTTTCAGACTAACTATGGATTATGGATGGTAAACTATGCTCCTGGATGTGTTAAAAATTCTGAAGTTTGAATGCAATGCCCAATTGACCTATTGGGGCACTTTAGAGAAGTGCCTCTATAGGTAATGATCTATTGGGGCACTTTTCTAAAGTGCCTCTATATGTAATGACCTATTGAGGTAGTTTTGAAAAGTGCCACTATAGGTAATGACCTATTGGGGCACTTCTCTAAAGTGCCATTATAGGTAGTGACTTATTGGGGCACTTCTCTAAAGTGCCTCTATAGGTAATGATCTATTGGGGCACTTCTCTAAAGTGCCTTTATAGCTTATACAAATAGTGGCAGTTTGTTAAAGTGCCTCAAATTCTATGTGAATTTGGGGCATTTTATTCAAAGTGCCCCAAATTTGTTACCTATTGAGGCAATTTTGAAAATGCCCCTATGAAAATGCCCCTAATTGGAGACTGTGGCCTAGTGTCTCTTCCTATCCGTTGCCGAGAGGGACCGTCTCAAGAGGAGGGTGGTTAGTTTTGCGGCCCTTGAGCGAGCTAGGAAGAAACAGTGTGCGAGGATTGCGAGATCATCAAGTCTGATATCATACTAGCTAGACATAAAAGAGGAAGCTAGGTCGGCATTTAGCTCTTGTTTTTTTCTTTCTCGTGTCGCAGTACATCAAGTAGTAGACATAAAAGGAGTGGCCAATGTCACAAATGTACGTACCCTAGTGGCAATCATATATAGAGATCCTTCACGATTTATTACATGTTACATGATTACTTCCATTCGATTTTTTTTCCAAGGATACTTCCTGGAAGGCGTATCGGTTTCATAGAAGAAGAGGCCAAAAGGTCGATTATAATGTGCATGCGTCTACTCAACGCCATCCACTAAAAAGAAAAAATTTGATAACTTGCAAACCCTCCACCTCTCTACCTGGCCTAGATTACCCCTAAAAGTCCAGTTGTCCACCAAAGTTCCGCTTTAGTTTCAACCGTCGTGATCCCCTCGAAGGCCACACCATTGTGATGCCTCCAGAGACTCCTACAGGTCAAAAATGACCGCCGTCCACATGTCATGCTCGTTCAATCTCGCCTGAGAGCAGTGCATCGATACCATTCGTCTTGAAGAGCCGCCTGGCCCAACCCACCCATAGCCGGTCTAACTGCTGAGATAAAAAAGTGCCTCAATGTGGAAATGTCCAATCTTATTAAAAAAATATAAGGTCTTCATAAAGGTCTGTCTTGTTTCAGGAATATAGGTACCGAAGTTCAATACGATTCAGGGCGATTGACTAGACTAGCTAGGCTGACCTTCCAGCCCAACCTGACTTACTCGCACAAGTGATTAGATGGTCTCCTTGAGCGCTCTTCGCAGCTTGGCCTCCTACAAGGCTGTCTCAAACTCTTTTTAAAAAGCTTGGAAGTCATTCGCAGACCACACTGAGAGACACGAAAACGCAGGTAATGCCAGTTGGCGAAGCCCTTCCCGCTATCTTGGAGGGCAGCCAATCCACTAAATGGTCGTCATGGATTAGAACATACGCCTCCATGCCCCAATGGCCGAGAAGCATGATCCACAATGATGCGTCATGCCGTAGTGACTTAGACGGTCTGCAGTCCAGCACCTCCTATTTAGCGCCAACCACAGAAATACCTTGCACTTCGCCGCCACACGCGAACGCCAAACCTGTTGTGCACTTTCGCCTTCCACCAGCTCTGACGATTCCCTCGTCAGAATCCAGCGCTCAGGCTATTCTCAGCTGGACTTCATGGCAGCATATTAGTCGACCTCGGGATGCCTAGTTGCTTTATGTTGTCCTTTTTTCGGTGATTGATACATGTTGCAACCTTATGTGATTCGTGATTTGTAAACTGGATATTTCACAGACCATGCAATAAAATAGCCGTGTGCATCAATTGATGTAGAGGCTGGATTCATACCCTATTTCGAATAAAATGGTGCCTCGCAAAGAAGAGCAAAAAAAGGCCATCTCGACATTGGGTTTGCGAAGTTGTTTCACGAAAAACCGACATGTTTTGTGTCGTGTTCGGTGCTGAAAAGGATTTTAACGAGACTTTTTTTTTTGCAATAACACAGAAAGAAAAACCTTGACAACGTCAGCGTGCCACCACCGTCCAGTTGCTTTCGCGTACAAACAAGATGAAATCCGGGCCAAGTCTTTCTCCTTCAATTCATTTCGCGATGAATTAGCAACCAATTAATTAACCCTTTTTGACTTCTGACCACGGAATTTTCAAGTACCTGTGATCGCACCAATCCGCGTATACGATTACAAAAACCATTGCCACAAACAGCGATAGCTGTAGCTATAGTGGATCTGCAGCTGCATGCAGACGAACCAATGGCTCAATTTCCCCCAGGCTTCCGTCCCTTCGCTCCTCCTCCACCGAGGTTCTCGTTTCCGTCGCTGCCGCCGCCACCGCCGTCCAGGTCCAACGATTCACGAGGCAGGATCATCGCCAGCATCGTCATCGGCATCGTGGTCTCCGTGTTCCTGTGCGGCCTCTGCAGGTGCCGCAGCAACCGACGCGCTCGCGCCGTAGCCGCTGGGCCGCTGCCCCCGGCGGAAACTAGTATTAGCGTGCCTGTCTACGAGCGGCCGCTTCGCGAGGCCGGCGGCGCCAGCCCGACGCCCGGTCTCCCGGCGTTCACGTACAGCCCGTCGGTGAAGCACAACCTGGCGGAGGAGGCGGCGACGTGCTCGGTGTGCCTCGGGGAGTTCCAGCTCGGGGAGACGGTGCGGCTGCTGCCGGTGTGCCTGCACCTGTACCACGCGGAATGCATCGACCCCTGGCTGGAGAAGCACTCGACGTGCCCGCTCTGCCGCGCGGAGACGACCATGGCCCATGTTTACGCGGCCCAGTGTAGTTCGTGCTGATTTAGATTATTTGTAGTTAGTAGTTGTACATATTGGTGACTGTAAATTTCTCTTGGATTTCCTGTTTCTTGGGGATTTTAATCAAATCTACCGTGCCCGTGACAAGAATAAAAGAAATGTCAATCTAAGTAGGATCGATAGACTCCGTGATGCTTGCGAGTTTAAGGAGACTCACTTACATAGCAGGAGATATACTTGGTCCAATGAGCGCAGACCCCACCTTATCCAAACTCAACTATTGCAATGAGGATTGTGATGTTTTCTTTAAATGGCATATTTTACACGTTTTTGTGTTCGTCCCTCTCGGGCCACTACATCCTCATTCTCACCAATGCATGCCACCGGCCCCCAACGGCCTCGACCATTCAACTTCGAAAATATTTGGGCTTATCTATCAGGGTTTATGGAGGTTGTCTCCAATGTTTGGAATGGACCCTCCACTCACACTGAATCGTATCAAATTTTATTTCACGGGCTTCAACTCACTACCACGAGCCTCAATTCTTGGAGCTCTCACTTTGTCTCCAACCCGAAGCTCCATTTGCACATGGCGTAGGACTGTCATGCCCTTATTTGGCAGAGGGCGCGGATTCGGGAAAAAAGGTCGCCGGTGTCGAAACATAAGTGGCTCCCATTGAGTGTCGAATCATATCATTTATTTTTACAAGAGGCTCCAGGGACAGCAAGAAAAGAAAATATCATGTTAAAAAAGTCACTAGTATCATCACACTTTTTAGTTACGGCCACAATGACTAACTGAAGCTTGTGATCGAAGTAGTGGACATAATATGTTGAGTTATTCTCCCTCATGATTAAAGCTCTCAATCCACTGAACTCACATCTCATGTTGCATGCCCCCACCATAACCTTGACCTATAACTTGTTTTATGCTCAACCCATACTTACAAAACATACGTGTCTTTTTGTGATGGCTCCAAATTCGTCGACATATTGCAAAACCACAACCGTTTGTTCCTTGTCAAAAACATCAGCTGAAACACCACCACTAATTATATTTCGTCTTCACCTGCGAATTTTTTACGTCGAGTCGTCCACCACGATTCTTCCTTCAACACTAACCGAACTTACTGGGCTAGGAATGACACCGAGAAAAACCTAGACAACGTCAGCCGTCAGCGTGCCACCACCGTCCGGTGTTGCTGTCGCGTACAAACCAGATGAAACCGGGCCAAGTCCCGTGATTTCCCCTTCAATTCGTTTCGCGATGAACGAGCAACCAATTAACTATCCCGATTGGCGTTTGACCACGGCGCCAATCCGCTTGCAGCAATCCGCGTGTATGTACGATTATAAAAGCCATTGCCAGAAACAGCGATGCACGAAGCTATGGATCAATTTCCCCCGGGCTTCGGCCCCTTTGGTCCTCCTCCACCGAGCTTCAACGATTCGTCACAAGAAAGGGTCATCGTCGGCATCTTCATCGGCTGGGTGGCCTTCGTCCTCCTGTGCATTATCGTGAGCAGCCTCCGGAGGTCCCGCAAGAACCGCATTCGCGCCGCGGCCGCCGCCGCAGCCGCTGGGCCGCAGCCCCCGACGGAAACTAGCAGCGTGCGTGTCGACGACGAGCAGCCCCTTCGCCAGGCCTGCGCCGCCAGCCCGACGGCCGGTCTCCCGGCGTTCACGTACAGCTTGTCGGCGAAGCACAACGTGACGGGGCCAGGGGAGGAGGCGGCGACGTGCTCGGTGTGCCTCGGCGCGCTGCAGCTCGGGGAGACGGTGCGGCTGCTGCCGGCGTGCCTGCACCTGTACCACGCGGAGTGCATCGACCCATGGCTGGACGCGCACTCGACGTGCCCGATCTGCCGCTCCGAGACGACCACGGCCACGGCCCATGTTTAAGTTTTTACGCGGCCAGGTGTATAGTACGGGATGCTTGAGATATTTATTTATTCGTACTTAATAGTTGTATAGACTGACGACAGTAAATTTCTCTTGGATTTCCTGTTGCTTGTGGTGTATTTGAAATGATATGGACGGCCACAATGTCAAAATGACATATGCTCTTCGCGTCGGTAGTATCTTCTACGGTCTACATGTGTTTACCATCAATCCACCTATGTTCTGCATATACTGAATTTAATTAGTTTGTCATTTTACTTAATTGCCAAACAATGCTAACTTATATTCGGATCTACAATGCATACATATAAATTAGTAAAAGCCGCCTCGAGGAGCTTCAAGCCGCCAAATTTCGGGACTCGGCATGTACACTCCGCCTTCTAGAGCTTCGGCTGTTGTATGGCGTAGAGTGGAGCCGTTTCGTGTTGTCGGAGAAGTTCGCCAAATAATTCAACATAAGAAGATGGAGGAAACACCAAAGTTAATGTATCATAGTGCAGCCTTAGCTCCTCTAATGCTATATTTTTGTGCCTCGGTGGCGGTTTCTCCATGTTGGGGATAGTGTCGCCATGCGGGATAAGAGTTGCATGGCTCTATTAGTGTCTTAGTGTTGTTGACATGGCTGACATGACCGACACCTTGAACCAGTGGTGTTTTGGTTTCACTGAAAGTCGGACTTGATTTGGTTGTTTATCATCTAACGCTTCAGGCTATCTTAGCGTCGTTGGTGTCAACTTTATTTTTGTATGTGGTTCGCCTTTTTTATTCCTTCTCTTGTTTCATGATAGTATGACGATGACACAATTGTTGATAGCTCCTTAGAAGAATTGTATGTCCCTGACCACAATGCATTAAATGATCTTTGGTTTCATCTGGTTGGGTCCGTGGCTCACGTGGCTCTTCAAAACCTTTTAGATTGGTCCACTAGGTGAATAGTGGAGAGCTATCGAGAAGATGTACTATAGATGCGTGGATAAACTGTAACGGATCCGATCATCGTTAGGAAATTTACCCTAGTCGACGGACAAAAATATCAAAAAACTTGTAACCTAATAAAATGGCTCAACATAAAGGCTCGCAGACCTTGGGAAGAGTAATCCTGTCTAGAAGCCATTCTAGACTGCCAATCCTGCAAGTCCCAAATTGTAGATCCAATCTAGTTCTTATATTTCGAAAACACCATATCAATATACACCATATCAAGGGGCCTTGGACATGGGTATGCCATTGTGTCGTTGTACTCTGACGAGTCTATGACGAGATCGGTTCAACCCCCTGTCCTAATCTCTGTCACCCACGGGTCGCAACATGATCTTAAGATCAGCGGTATTTTCATCTTTAGCAACTCCAGCTTGTGTGGTCTGGTCTTCCACAGTTTATTCACCCGAGGCACACATAAATGTCAAGATGCATAACGTGAATCTAAAGAAGACGACTTTGAAGATCTCTAATGTAAGATTTTGTATTATCGGAGGCCTTTATTGTACATGTCAGGCTAATAGGAAACATCACAAAGGAACTGTCAAAACTGGTGGCCGAGGAAAAGGAGTGGATTTAGAGTCTGAAGAACCTAGAAGGAAAAGTAGCTGGGTGGACACTAAGCAGAATACTATTGAAAAAAGCAAAAAAAACCTGGTCAAACAGAGAAACTTGGAGAATTTAAATGATTCGAGGACGACGAGAGGAACAGCGCAGCAGAGCAAAAGCGCTACTACGAGTTGCAGCTGAGATTTTCAGTAAGATGCAGGGCTGGGCTCCTCTGATTCTTAGGATCGCTGGCTAAAAAAACAGGAAAGCTCTGAAGTGGACAGTGGAAAAAAGCTTCAGGAAAAGGTTGTTGTAGCTGGTAGTGCCTGTTTCTGCAAGACCTTGTGTTGTTCAGTTTAAAACAGTGCTGGGAGCTGGTTGTATTCGGTGTGTTATTTTGTGAGTGAGGCTGATTAGCAGGAAGAAGTTCCTGAAAAGTTTTACGAGTAGCTGTTAGCCGTGGATGTTGTTGGTTTGGAGTTCTTTGAGGTGAACAAAACAGTCTGAAAAACTGATGTGTTATTGGTTTCATGCTCGTAATGAAATCGGGAGCGGGGCTTCTCAATTTGGAAAAAAAAAGTATACATGTTGGTGGTGGTTTATTCAATACGATATATTTTATTTCGTCAATTAATAAAATTGGATTGTCTACTCGGTATAAAATACCCATCATTTAAAAAACTATATATGCTGTGCTGTTCAACACCAAGCAACTATCTTTTTTCTTTCATATAAATCATTCGACTCACCACATCCACATAAACAACCTTGACAACATCCGATACTACCACTGTCGCGTCGCTTCCTCCTCTTGATTGGACGCGCACTTGGCAATGAATCGGCAATCAGTTAACCAACCCATTTGACAACAGGATTGGCTACAAGTACTTGTGGTGATCCGCTTATAATTTTCTTAAGCCTATACTCTATTATAAACCATCCCCACGAAAAGAAAAAACCAATACGGCAAACAGCAATCAGCATTACTAGTTTGCAGTTGCACACGACGGACCGGTGGCTCCCGGGTTTCCCCGGCATTTCTCCTCCTCCACCACGGACCTGGTCATTCCATCCTTCCCTGTCCATGCCGCCGCCGCCGCCACCGCCACCACAAATGTCCAATGATAAGTCATCGTCTCAAGCCAGGATCATCGCCGGCATCTTATTCGGCATCGTGACGTCCATTGTCGTATTCACAATCGTGTGCACCCTCTGCAGGGAGTACCGCTACCGTCGCGCTCGTGCCGCGGCCGTCGCGGCGCGGCTGCCCCTGCCGGTACATGGCAGCGCGCTCGTCGACGAGCGGCAGCTTCGCCAGGCCTACGCCGCCGGTCTCCCGGCGTTCATGTACAGCCGATCCGTGAAGCAAACCTTGGCAGGCGGAGGGGAGGAGGCAGCGACGTGCTCCGTGTGCCTCGGCGAGTTCCAGCTCGGGGAGACGGTGCGGCTGCTGCCGGCGTGCCAGCACCTGTACCACGCGGAGTGCATCGACCCCTGGCTGGACGCGCACTCGACGTGCCCGATCTGCCGCTCGGACACCACGGGCGTCGGCCGGCTACCGGATGTGTAGAGCTCTTCTTTTGCGTGGCTGTATGTATATTGTACATGTAGACTAGATGGAAGCCATTGTTTTTTTCTTTTTTGGAACTGATGGAAGCCATTGTTGAAGAAGGTCCAGTAAATACGGTGGGGGCATTTCGTCTACAAAGCTGAATCGTTTTAAAAAACCTCCTGAATTGTGCGACCACGATCTCCATCTACATCTATGTCTACCAAACCGATCTAGTGTTATTCACACCTTAGGTCGTCCACCATAGCCTCGACGAGATCATCATCATCGATCGTAACCTGTTGTCCGAAGCCCCTACCGAACAAATAATCTCCCTTTCAAACCTTAGAAGTGAGATTGAACTGGCGTCGTAAAAACCATCCTTCGACATGTTTCTTGAAGAGCAAACTTGAATTCATTAGACAGATAACTGGAAATTTCTAGTAAGCATTGCTAGCTACAAATGGTATGCATGGAATTTGCATCTATGCGCCAAACAAAATTATTTCATGCAATATGTATTCTCATAATTGGCAGTACATAAGAAATAGGTATTTTATCATCGACACTAAATTGGTATTGTCATCAAGCCTCCCCTAGCCTCTGGTATGAACCTACTTAGAACAGGATTTGGAGTTTAGGATTGAGGCATTGACTTTAATGTATTTAGAAACTTATCCTCAAGCCTATATAGACCAACCACATTACCATGTTAGTATGAGTTTTTCATCATAGGCTAAACCAAAAAATATGTTAACAATAGGGAAAAACCCAAAATTTCAGTATACTACTTACTAACGGTGCCTAGTTCATCGGCACGATGACCGGAACCACAATGGTCTATACCTTGGAGTGTGCAGGGGGAGGATCAAGGTTGGAGTTTTCATTCGATCCCCGGTATGTAGGTGAATCTTCTTGTACAGCTTCTCTCGTGGTGATGCCGCATCGGACACGACCGCGGTGTTCATAAACTAGGGAGCCATGAGACATAGGTCCCTTCGCGGCCGCACCGGCCTCGTTTTCATCCTCCCACTTGGTTGTGTCCTGGCCCTAGTGTCATTCTTGGCTCAGCTTCCCGCGTGCACCAGCGCCTACCGCTCTTCGTATCCTCCTGCACATACCAGCAACGATGGTGCCTCCTCTCTCTCCTCCTTCGCACTTAACGCCCCAAGTTCTGCTCCTCTCCTTTTGGGAGCGAGGAGGCACCACCCAGCCACCTCCTTCTCTCAAATTACGCTTTCACCCCTGCTTTATAAATAAAGTACAAATGATCGAACCGATACAAGGTGATGAGGAAACCCCCTTACAATGCAAGTCAAAATAAAAACGTCATCCGAGAGGATAGAAAGAAAGCAACCAACTCAAAGTTGAGCAAAAACATCAAGACTATCGAGCAGAAAAAGAACCACAACTCCCGAAAAGGAACCACAACTCCCGAGAAAACCTTCATACAGTGCTACACAAAACACACCGGGCTATCGCTGAAGAGGGCCATCTGCCCTCTCACTATGGGCCGTGGAGCGTTGGTCCTGTAAGTGAACAACAAGGACCAGGAACGACGAAAACAAGGTCTCGTGTATTAGATAAGAGACCAACAAGCCCATCCCATGTCAGAGCCGAAGAAGCTTCACGCTAAGATCAAGGCATGTCGGAAGACGCCGACATGTTGCAACTAAGCTCCGCCGCCGTCAATCCTGAAGAACAAGACTAGGGGTTTTGCTTAGAGCCCTAACACGGATAGGGGACTCACAACGACGCCCCCAAAAGGGATACATCACCCACGATTGTCAATGTCGCCGGCGTTTTAGCGCAGAGATTTTGCTCGAAACCTCACATATGCCACCCGAGGTAACAGAGTGGCCGATCGAAACCGAGAGGAGGACTGCAGCATCCAGTTCACGACCTCCAGATCCAAACAAAGGAGCCGCCACTGTCGAAGTCACGACAACGCCAGGATCACCCGCTGCTCCTCCCCTCGCTACCCACATAGCCAAGATGACACCACCATCACTTCATGTTGCTCGCCGCAAAGCCAACCACACAGCCTCACCATCCAAGGTCGTCGCCCCGGCTTCCATGCCCCTCAGCAGGAGCCACAACTTCATGAGTAGGCCTGCGAGGTTGACGACAAATCCATGTCTGCATGACACAGATCTAGCCCGTACGCGCACGGTTACACGCGAGCAGCTACGGCACCAACACATCCACAACAATGCGCCGCCACCTCTAGGAGTGGGTGCTTCGATGCCACCCGCTCGTGGTCACCGCAGAACCGCATGTAGGACCAGCCTCGAGCATGCCCAAATCATGCCCGCCCGACACGCCAGCCTATGTGAACCTCCGCACCCGGCCGCCCCAACACCTCGCATGCGCCACACCACACCACCAGGAACGACCGCAACATTGCACAGAGGACCTCCATGCTAGACAAGGGCGCTGCAGCAGCGAGATCTCCTGAAGTGCCTCCATCGAGCTCCACAAGGAAGTAGAAAATCCCAGTTGTTGGCGGTCCCCTAGGCTTTGCCCGACGACGCCTACTGGCGGTGGAGAGGAAGGGCCTCCGACAGCTAGGGTTTTGGGAGCGCCCCGGTGCCGCTTGAGAGTGATACGAGAGCGAGGCAGTCTACTTGTGTGTGTAACCCTTTTTTGAATGAGGCGACGATGTTCCGTTGGTCCTAATTTTTATCCAGCCACCTCCATCTCGGTGCCAGATCTGGCCGATGAGGAGAGGAGAATGTACGGGATATGTCCGACGAGGAGGAGGAACTGTCAAGCCCTCACACAGCGGGTCTAGAATAAGAGTTAGGATTTAGATTTTAGTTTCCTTCGGTTGTCGGGTTTTACTTTTCTTTTCTCATAAACCGGACAATTACATTCTTCTTATTGGAACCAGTCGGGAAAAAAAGGTAAACTTGTTGGATGGTGTTTGCCGCGTGGATGACCAGATCAGGCGAGTTCTGACTTTTGCAGTTGCTTCCTGACTGATGGAACATGTTTCACTTTCCACACCAAGAAACTAGATTAATTTATTTCAGGAAAAATGGTTAATGAGTTAGTCCTATCTAAGAAGTCACTTCGCAAAGTACTGATGTGGTTGTTTGCTAGAAAATATGTATGCCTCGCTGGTTCGTTCGCCTAGTCCCTGTCAGTGACACATTAGCATACATTATTTATACCTAATCTTATAACATAAGAGCCATGCGCTCGGTCCGATGCAGATAAAGATCTTTCACATTAACTTTGTCCACAGATTTGTGGCACCACAATTATAACAAAAAAAATTCCTCCTGAAATAACATGACTATATACTGCCACCAGTGGCGGACCTACAGGGTATGCCGTATATGCCATGGCATACCCTGTGGCCGAGCTACGCTATCGTCTAGTAAGAAAAAAAAACAAGCTGGTGGGTTGAAAAACAGCTTAGCTGATCGATTGCAAGATCCAGTCGCACATACGACTTGTGTAGCCTAGGAAAAAAAACTAAACACTGCTCAGTTCGATAGTGCACTACGGGAAACAGGCAGTACGCCGACGGCTTAGGAAGAAAGGCCGTCGGCACAAGCTACGTCGACGGCTGTCCTCGACGTACGTCCGTCGGCGTAGACATATTTGCCGTTGGCGTAGTAAAAGCCGTCGGCGTAGGTCTACGCCGTCGGCATATTTTTTCCAATTTTTTAATTTTTTTTTTAAAAAATAATAAATTTTTTTATTTTTTTAATTCTTTTTCAAAATTTCTTACTTAGACACACATTTAATCTATGATTTCACACTTAATCTCAGGTCAAAGTACATACCCTACTCAAACTTCCCACAGGGTCACCCATCCTTAAATTGCTCCAGCCCAGCACGCTTAACTTTTATATTCCCTGCACATTAGCTACCAAATGAGATGTTAGAACTTACTGATATTATTATCGTATCAATCATATTAACTCCTGGGTCATGATGTTACACTTTTTTAATTTTAAATTTAAAAAATTTATTTGAATAAATAACAATGATATGTAATAATATTTTTTGAATAAATAACAATAAAATGAATTTTACTTTATTTTTTCCTATTTACATTCAATATGGAATAATTCGTATCTTTAAATCCGTAAATCGAAATTTGACAAATAAAATGTCTAAGTCGATTAGAAAAATGAGAGGAATTCAAATATGACATCCATATCATCTTTTGCATCATATTTTGTGTACTTGCTTCACAAAAAAGGTCGTTTTTGACATTTAGAAAATGAAAAATGATATTTATAAAACTAATTTGAAAAACCTCAGTTCGGTAACATTGTTGCACATACCAAGATACATATATGTGCCAAATATGGGCACATTATCACAAACCATTCCATAGAAATTTTTATATCTTGTTCGTTTGACTTTAAACCCATATATGTTTATATATGATAGACCTTTTTGTGAAGTGATTTTTTGTAAAGTTTGAAAAAAATCAAGTTTATAATGTTTCATGTCAACTAGTACACATAAGAGTACTCCATGCAAAATATTTCTTTTTTTTATATTTTCTTTGAGTTATTCGAAAACATGGTCAAAATGGTCAACAAGGCTATCCGTTGAAAGAAGTCGAGTTTTCCAAAACAATGGATGGTTCTATGAAATAATCACTACTTGTGTACCTTAAAATGATTTTTGGAAAAATTTCAGAGCAAACTATCACACACTTGTAGTTCAAATTTGAATTACTTTCAAAAAAACGGCATAAAGTTATTTAAATATGCGAAATTAGGTAGAAAGGGAGAAAATTCCTAATATTTTTGTATTATCCTTTAAATATGGACTAATTTGTGTGAAAATTGGATGGGTGCCATTTTGCATCATATTTTGTGTACTTGCTTCACAAAAAAAGTCATTTTTGACATTTAGAAAATGAAAAATGATATTTATAAAACTAATTTGAAAAACTCAGTTCGGTAACATTGTTGCCCATACCAAGATACACATATGTGTCAAATATGGGAACATTATCACAAACTATGCCATGAAAATGGTCATATATTGGTCATTTGACTTGAAACCCATATATGTTACCTTTTTTTTAAGTGATTTTTTGTAAAGTTTGACAAAAATCAAGTTTATAATTTTTCCTATCAACTAGTACACATAAGATGAATACATGCCAAAGGATTTCTTTCTTTGAGATTTTTTTTATTTTCTTTGAGTTATTCGAAAACATGGTCAAAATGGTCAACAAGGCTATCCGTTGAACGAAGTCGGTTTTTCCAAAACTATGGATGGTTCTTTGAAATAATCACTACTTGTGTACCTTAAAATGATTTTTGGAAAAATTTCAGAGCAAACTATCACACACTTGTAGTTCAAATTTGAATTACTTTCGAAAAATCGGCATAAAGTCATTTAAATGTGCGAAATTAGGTAGAAAGGGAGAAAATTCCTAATATTTTGTATAATCCTTTAAATATGGAATAATTTGTGTGAAAATTGGATGGGTGCCATTTTGCATCATATTTTGTGTACTTGCTTCACAAAAAAGTCGTTTTTGATATTTAGAAAATAAAAAATGATATTTATAAAAAAATTGAAAAAACTCAGTTCGGTAACATTTTTGTAGATCTCCTTATCCTCTTCGAAACGAGCTAAAAAACATCAAAATCTGAATTCAAATGCAAAAGTTATGATCAAAACGATGAGTAGCCATAGATCAAAAGAGACTTGTGCCGAGGGCAATGCCGTCGGCATAGACCAAATATCTATGCCGAGGGCAATACCGTCGGCGTAGAGAGGCCTACGCCGAGGGCTTTTTATACGCCGAGGGTGGCCGTCAGCGTAGACTGGATACGCCAAGGGCTTTTTCTACACCGACGGCCAAGTCGGAGGGCTGGCATCCGCGGACTCTACGCCGACGGCCCCGACAAAAAGCCGTCGGCATAGAGCGCCATTCCTGTAGTGTGTACCGGTCTATGTATCCGGCGTCTCGGCTATCGATCCAAATCTCACGACTACGCCACCGTTGCTCCTCGCCCAGTCATGTCAGAAATACCGAATACGATGAGTAGACTGCTGATCGGCGATCGGAACTCCCATCTGCGGATCGAGCTTGACGCCGGCACGCCGCTCGCCGCAATGTCGCGAGGTTACTAGACGCGGGCACGCTGCCCGCTTGCCGCAGCACCCTGTAGTTGAACTTGAACACCAGTTCGTTCCTCACCGGCCGCACACGACCAGAAGAATAATCTACGCCGACAAGCCGCTGCGGTAATCATCTATGTAGTTAATATTTTAGGTTCTAGATATATATATATCATCATGAGATTAATTAGTTAAATAAATAAATTGCTAACATAAACTACATACTATTTGATTATAAACTATATACTATTTGATTGTTTGTATTATTTACTTTGTAAAAAGATTATGTGAGGCCCACCGTATTACAATGCAAATGCACAATTATTTATTGATTCGTAAATATGTTTAATCCAAATGGCAAACAATTTTTTGGTGTGACATACCCATTAGTAAAATCTTGGGTCCGCCACTGACTGCCACACTGTACAAAAAGAATAGGAGAAACAATATAACGTGCAGCGTATGAAAAAAACGCAGGTGGTAGAACCAGAGAAATTTCTGCGTTTCTTTCCTTCCAAACAATGAAATTTTACATGTCGGCATAGATTTAGTACTGCAATGTTTAAAAAACGTTTCAAAGTCGATGGTACAATGCGAACATTCAGAACGGTAGCTGGTGTAGGGTACACCCATGCCAAGCGAAGAAGAACCTCCGTACCACTGACCCCTTAAAAAAAATCAAATCAATGGAACGAATACTCAGTCGCTTCGCGCTGCTGCTGCGTTAACCACCAGAGAATCGTCTGTTGAGGCTTCAATTATTCAGACAGGCCAACCTAATCACCCGAACAGTCCACTTCAGCAGCTCAGTTCAATAACTTGGCAACACGAGGCAGTGCACGCAACAAGAACACGGCATAAATCGAATCGAAGCCTACGCACGCTAACTGCAGTGGCCATTTCCAGCTCCTACTCCAAGCGCGATGCATTTCGCGATGTCACCGGACAGCCTCCTCTTCTTCTACGCCGTCGTGGCGTCGGTCACCGCGGCGTTCGGCCTCTTCTCGCTGTACAAGCACCTCACGCACCACCGCCGACGACGCCCCGGAGCCGGCGCCGGAGACTCGGAGGAGGAGCACCAGCCGCTTACGGTGGTGGCTTCGAACCTTCTTCTTCCCCCGTTCATGTACAACCGGCTCGTCCGGCACAGCGGCAAGGGCGGCGGCGGCAGCTCGACGGAGTGCGCCGTCTGCCTCGGCGCGATCCAGGTCGGCGCCATGGCGAAGCTGCTGCCAGCGTGCGCCCACGTCTACCACGACGAGTGCATCGACCTCTGGCTAGCCTCGCACTCGACGTGCCCTCTTTGCCGGTGCAGGGTCGGCGATCACCGGGGAGCCAGCGGGAAGACGGTTCAGGACCTTGCTTATCGTCTTTCACCTGTATAGATATATATTCACATGACATCTGTAACAAATATCTGTCAGTATTTTTCCTACCTTTTGTTTTTCTGAACCGTGTGTAGTGCAGATGTGCATATAGTATTCACTGGAATTGATAGTGGCATGAATTGCCAGCTTAGGATTACGCACATGCTCTTCCGGTGTCAACATGTAAGACAAACAAATTCAGAGAGCTGCAGCATTCGCACAGGGGAATGCATGGCATGATATATACTAAGTACATCAGTGTAATCATAAATGCAACAATGAGATATTATAGATAGGAGGAGATGACTACATAAAAATCAAAGCAAAACTGAATCAGGTACATGAGACAAGGGGGCAATGACCCCTCTGAATGCTCATTTACAAGATCAGAAGAACAAATGGGAAGCATCCGAGAGAGGATTTTTCTTTCCCTCACTCGGCGCTCCACGACCTCCTGAAGCAATGCTTCAACTACATAGAGAACAAACTGCATTGCTGCAGCTCAATCAATTGTTTATCATATACATGCAGACAGGAGCTCGGGTAAATTCATCAGGAACGTGAGACAACAAAAAATGTTACAGATAGAGAGATGCATACAAGCAATGACCAGAGGTTAAGTTGCCATGAAGAACTTGTGCTTAAATCTCCACCTGTTCGACCATAGGTTGTGATTCCTACGAAGCTGCCATTTTTGGGGGATGAACTGCAGTGGGTTACAAGTATGGGGTTAATGGTTCCAAAGAGACTTGACATAATAAAGCATATATCCAACTCAAAGAGGAATTTTACATGGCATGTTAAACATCAGAAAGATTACCCCTTTTTTGCGGGAAGAAAGATAACCCTCAAACAGTCCCAGTTTCTAAGAACTGAAACGAAAATAGGTAAAGTGGCCGAGCTGCATTTGCTACAAGTGGGTTATGATAATTGTGTTGGTCGAGCTGTTTTTAGATATTTGGGTGTGACAGTTTGTATGGTACCCTGTTCTCCTAGAGGGTGTCATGGAGTGCCAATTAAATCTGACCATTCATTATAGAGGGGTATTGTAGAATTCTGTAGTTTTCGATGGGTGGCTTTGTTTAACATAACAAGAGGTTCAATTTCTGCGAATTGCCACCGTGTTAAAAGAATCGGCAGTTGTTGCTTGTAATACTTTATTTTAGATGTCACTTCAAATGATTGGTTATTTTTTCAAAGGTTGTCACGAACACCCCTATGAATGAATTGGCTGTATCCTCTTAACTCTAAAAAAGAAGTGTGTCTTCCTTGCCGATGATTCGGTGAAAATACTACACCGCCGTGCAAGAATCCAATTGGTATGTAATTGAAGGAACTACACTGAGTCGTCGCCACCTTTGTACTGTGTGTTTAGCTCTGCAAGACTACAGTTTTACCTCAAAATCAAGGTACTCTCTAACACCTTGTGATAGTACTCCTTCGCAGATACATTTGAGTATCAGTCAAAAGTATCCATTGGATTAGAAAGAATGAATGGCCCGTATTCATGTTATATTGTGAATTTGGCTGTGCAAGACTAAATTTCTATCCTCAAAATCAAGGTACTCCCTTACATTTTGTCATAGTACTCCTTGACCGTAACACTGGAGTACCAATTAAACTTTACCCATTGGCACAGAGAGACACATTTATTACTGTGGCCGTATCGCCCGCAAGGTTTTGGATACCGGATGTAAAAAAAATCCCGAGGGGGGTCGGGATTTCCGGTTACCCGCGGTTACCGGAAAATCCCGACCGGTTACCGGATGGATTTGAAAACCGAAATTTGGAAATTCAAAAAAATTGGTTAAAATTCGATATTTTTTTGGTTAAAATACGTTAAAATTAAAAAAATTTAAAAAAATCGGGATTTTTTATCCGGTATGATGATTTCCCGGGGGTGCTCGGGATTTGCGGTTACCGACCGGTAACCGGATATCCGCCGGTAATTGAGGGCACCATAAAGTTAACTGTCCTTTATCATAATCAAGTAACAAAAGGAATATATTTAATATTTATTACTTTCTACAACATATGACATGAAATGTGAGCAGACAACAATTGTCTTAAAAAGTCATAAGTTTCATTTAATTTACCAAAACAGAGTAATAGACTTTCCACAACTTTATCTCCATAGCAGCTTATAAAACAAGCACAGCACAATAACCGTAAACTGAATCTAAGAGTGTATCTTGAATATCCTACCAAATAAAATATGCTTTCTCCATGCAACAGATATGCTAATCACCTTGAAAGAATTTCCAAAACTTTGCATAAGTGTCTAGCTACAGAACTACCATTAGCCTAACTTTAGTAGACGTCTATGACTGGTAAAATTTATCTGATGACTAATTGTGTATATAACTACACATGTAGACATGCATGGTCATTCAAGGATGTGAAAAGCATATTTAAATGTGTCAGTTAAACGAAATGCAAATATCAAACTGAGGGGTGTCAGTTTTTCAAGCTGCAATTATTTTCATGAAAGAGCAACGACTTATCAGAATAAATAGACCTTGAATGCATGATATTTGATCATTTACTCTCTTTTTTTCATTACTGAAACTGCAAAACCAGTGATTTTCATGGAACAATGGAAACTGGTATCTGCTAATGCATAATGTGTTTAAGCAATGTGTAATAAAGTATCTGAAAGTAATAAGCTAGCATTTTCCATTCTGACAGAGGATTAGCCATTTGATTATCGGCAAACAGTCATGAACTTCTATTTGGCATATTAGACAATACAAATGACCTAAGCGACTCTTAACAAAACTGACCTATGCGTTAGTAATAGAATATCTGGGACTGTGATGCTTGCCTCAATCAGCTTCTTTTACTATGATATTATACCCCAACTCACTTGGGTCAATGAAAGAGTAGGTGATCATGACCATGGGTCCGAGGATGATATCCATGTCATTTGCATGGGTGGCAAACACAATACAGTTTTCAACTTTTCATGCATCACTTTTTCGTTTAGATGAAAATATACTTGAGCCTTGCTGAAGTATTTCGTTACCTTTCTTTATTCTGATTTTTTTCGAGAACCCAGGAGATCTGCGTGTTTCTATATTAAGTTTCAGAGAGTAGAGTACAAACACCATTACAAGAAGCACAGCGGACAGGGAGAAACCCAACGCTGGCACCACTTGGCCACACGCCACTTAGGGCCATGGCGCCTACAAACAACACACGGCAACTACTCCCGAATTACGCCACACCTACAAGCCGCTCATGTGCGCCATTCATCAACAATACCTGCGGTGACGCTCACAGCGGACAACGCCTTTCCCTCGAACACGCGCGCGTTGCGTTCCAACCACAACGTCCGGATAGTCAGCATGATGAGGGAGTTCGCTGTCTTCTGATCCTTCGGTGATAATGCTTGCACGGCTAGCGGCCACCAGCTTGCTAGGCGGCTCTGAACGTTAGGGATTGGCAGCGACACACCTAGTCCTTGGTTCAGTCCGGCCCAAACTGTGATAGCAAAACTACAGCGCACCGTGAGGTGATCCATCATCTCATCCTCAACAACGCACCGTGAGGTCAAAATCGATGTGGTGCAGGCAAGCTGGGCCGAGAGGGCTCCGATGGATCCTCTCCTCCGGATTGACTGTAAGCTGCGACGGCGTTAAACGCCGTTTAGTTGAACGTTCCGAGAGGGCTCCGAACGTTCAACCATTTAGTTGAACTGACTCTGTTAATTTGCTCTCACGGTAATTGGATTGCAATTTCCTCTGGGTTCAATGACTGCTAGGATTTCTTTCTACTTCTATTCGTGGCATATCGATTTTTTTTACGATAGATGAAGCGTGGTCCACATGTTGTGCCATTCCTCGAGTTGTGTTCTAGTCATTCCTTTACCGACTGTCTCTTCCAAGGCAGCTTTCGGGTGTGTTCTGAAGAACAATGGGAGAAAGAAGGTCACCTGATGATAACTTGGCATGCCACATGACATGCTCAGGCCTGACCATTGGCTCACTGCATCCGGTGTCGTTGCTTTTCAGGCCTACCAGCCAGGGGCAAAAGGTATGGCAAGCCTAACTCCTAGTCCTAAGACTAGTCTGAACCCATACAAAATCTCATACTTTCACATGTAGTTACTTTATCGAATACCAAATATTGTCTTGCATCCACAGGGAGGATCGATTTGGTAAAGGCCGGCAATCAGATGATGCTTGCAACAGAACAAGTGATACAGAATCATCCAATTGCTCTTGCGGTATGCTTAGCAGATGTTATATGTTTTGACATTTTGGAGTTCACTCTTCAGTATGAGCTCAAGTTGTTCGTCAGCAATATATGTGTTATAGCATCACCGTCCAACACACATTCAGTTCAGTTCCTGATACTCCAGCATAGCGAATGCAGAGGTACGATTCAAAAGAATGAAAACCGGAATTGGAGGGCGGGCGCGCTGCACTAACCTGGAAGGAAAGACGCAGTTCCCGTGACCTGCAAAAAAAAGCAAGTGTCGGCGGCAGCACCGACGACATGGTGTTACAACTCCATAGCATGAATCCAATATTCTAATGAAGCAAAACAGTGCTCGACAAATTTGAAATCCGAGGCTGCTTCATCATTCACGAGAGGATCCGGCATCGGTGCTTACTGGGGTTGAGGCCTATGAGCGCTGCGGCGCCGGAGAAGTCGCAGGCGGCGGGGCTGGCGGCGCCGCCGGATCGGAGGAAGTAGTCGTTGAAGGCGTAGGAGGCGTGCGCCAGGAGGTCGGGCGGCTCGTAGCAGGCGCCGCCCTGCTGGATGGCGCGGCAGTCGGCGCCGCCGTTGGGGCCGCAGGCCCAGTCGATGGCGGACTGCAGCGCGCCGTCGTCGGCGTTGTTCTTCGCGACGCACCACAGCTGCCCGCCGCCGCTCACTCCGACAGCCGCCCCGGCGGCGCTCCCGACGGCCGCATGGACGGCGAAGACGAGGAGGAGGAGGGGGAGAAGCGAGGCTGCCACCATTGGGCTCGGAAGATTTGGGGGAACCGGATTGCAATGGAGGACGCGAATGCTACTGTTGCAGACCTGCGAGTAGCACCGTAGAAGAAACAGCTAGGCGCGGGAGGGAGCAGAGCGAAGTGTGAAGTGGAGGGCTGTCGTGGTGGAATGTATGACGGTGGCGCGTCTTCCGGCGGCTTTCCCTCTCGCTTCCGGCGGCTTTCTGATCTGTGGTGGAGTGGTGGACCCAAGAATCTGCTGCCCATTTACGAGTAGCTTTTAGCTTTCTTTCGATTTTTGGAAGATGTAAAATTCCTAGGTTGAATGTGGTAGAAGATGGTAAGAGATATTAGGGCAACTCCAACTCTTTTTTTTTTGAAACTTCTACCATTTATTGATATAGCCTTAAGCACATTTTACATAAGATAGCTCGAGAGGGAAAACACTCTCAGCTGTAATAGCCAAGCAGACTGGACAACTTCCAGTTTGAANACTTTATTTAAAATAAGAACAATATGAATGTTTTGACTTCTAAAAAGTAAGCATAATAATTAGATGAAAATGGCAGGAAAGAACCACACATGAGGAAATTAGTCTATTAGTCGATAGGTAAGACAGAAGTAGCAGGCCTGTACAGATGAACTGTGAATTAATGAGTACATTTTCTATCTGAAAAACGTGGTTGAATCACCATATCGTGAGTATTGGCCTCTAGGTAGTACTAAAACTCTAGGTAGTACTAAAACGTGAAGTGTGCTAAATGATTTTTCAAATCTAAAATAGTAGGCAGTGTATCTAATATGCAGAATGGGCCTCACAAAAATAGCTGTCGTTTTCATATCAGCAAGCATGTCTAATAAATCTGTCTTGATAATTTAGGCTAGATAAGAGTCTAAAAAATTAGGCAGCACGTACCTTTTGTCAATCAGCAGATCTGGAAGCACACTGGTAGGTTCCGGATCAACGATTGCAACCTGATTAACCTGTGTGTAAAGAGAAGTAACAAATGAAAATGGGGTCAGTTCAATGGAATGACAAAAAGACATGAACTAATAATAAATTATCTTCTATTCGTCCATATGATAAAATCCAACTGTATAAAATGGAGAACCGTGAACTAATAACTAATAAAAACATAAGCATACGCATGTCTTTCTTCACTGTCAAAAATTATTTATTTGTTTCCATTATCATTCTGGATTAAGAACGAAAGTACCATCTATCCTATGTTTCCAGTCTAAATCCTGAACAAAGCCACCTGGGGCTTCTACCCAACAAACTAAGAGGTTGGGTAAAGAGAGATATATACCTGAACTTTTCTGAAAACCAGTACAGCGAGCTGCAAATCACAGAAGAAAACCTGTAAAGAAGCAAGTCTGGACCCATGATGAATCGATGGTGCACAGAAAAAAAATTCACCTGTGGAAGACAACACGAGCAGCACGGTTTCGGTACCAACAGACAGATGCGAGCCCTGATCTGCAGAACAAACCAACGAACGCGTCAGAAAAGGAGCAGAATGGGAGTAGAGTAAACTGATTTCACAACCATTAAGGACCAATAATTTCAAAGCTCACCTCAAGTCCTCAACCAATGATTTTGGCATAACCATGTGCGTGTCCAGCTGAGGAGGGGCTCACGATGGGAGCGAATGATGCCATGTCGCCAAGATCTGGTAGCTGCAGAAGCCATGGTGGAGCTCGGTCAATTGCTGAAGGAAGTCAGAAACGTGATTAGAAATAGACACGCAAGGTAAGGAGGATAAGGCAAACCTGGGTACGGTGCAGGCATGGCGAGATCCATCCCGTTGACGCCATGCTCTCGCCGAGGCCATCCATCCCCGCGTGTTGCCTGGATCTGGACAACCAAGGGCAACACGCTCGGCCGGCCACCATCGTCCGCCGTTATGGAGGAGAGAACAATGGGAGACAGAGGGGTGGGGTGGCACTCGTCGAGGATGATAGCAACCGCTCCTCGCGGAGCGGACGAGCTCTGGAGATGCGGGGAGAGTGGCGGCGGCCGCACGCAAGAGTCTCCCGCCGGCAGGCAGCCGACGCGTCTGTGTTCTTCTCGCCTCCTCACGCACGCGTACTCCTCGTCTCCGTCCTCGCGGTGGCAAGCAATCGGGAACTGCAAGGAGTACTGGCGGCGGCGGCGGCCAATCTGGGACGGCGGCGGCCAATCGAGAGAAATATCTGGTCTAGGGTTTAGAAGTGAGGACACTGGGCGTGGGATGGAGCTTATATACAACAGGTGTGAAATGACTATTTTGCCCATAGAGTTCGACGAAATCACGACCCCTGCCACAGGTGGAAAAAACGGACGGCCCAGATCGTATCAGATGTCGATCGAACGGCCGAAATTCGCTAAGCTCTGAGAGCAGCCCCAACTGATGCAAGGATGTTATCTTTTAGATTCGATTGCTCATTCCTACTGATTTTGACCGTCAGATTGGCTTCAGTTCCGAACTGGCCGCTAATCCCTAAGAAACGCTACTCTGGGATCAAATGGTTTTTCTGTGGTGAATTGGGCCCCGAAAACCATCACAGCCCATTAACTTGTTTATTGGACCGACATGAGAGTGAACAGAGTCCACTACTATCGAAAAAAAAAAGACGAGACGGCGGAGATGCAGGCGATGCGGTCAGGCGCCTCAACTCATACCTCCGATCGGAACGCGGTGCGGCGAGCAGCACAACCTACAGACCTACACGATGCAGCCGGGTGCCCACCTCATCCGACCCGTGCCTCCGATCGAAAGCGGGCCGGTCCATGGAATCAATTTCTGATGCGTTTTTTTCCGCACCTGATGCGTCACGGCATGTTGCGTCGTCCTCAGATTGTTTTGAGCTGATGCATCGCTCGTGATTGATTTTAGTGCGCCGAATTGAAGTCCGTGTTAATTTTCCGTTCCTCTAACCACTATCGTGCGCTTCAGCGGCTACTGATTTTGGTACATTACTCCCTCTCCTGTCCTATAAATTCTTTTGCC
>QRDG01000871.1:45265-102256 GCA_012064385.1 Puccinellia tenuiflora | reverse complement strand
GCTCCATTACCAAACCATATACGGAATTATACTTTTATACATAGGGCCTATACTCACGTACAACTGTACAAGACAAGAAAAAAAAACAAATCGTGTTGACTAGCTGGGCGACGCGGCTGGAACCGCATCGACCCAGACACACCTCACAACTCCCTCTCACTCCCGAAACCCTAGCAGCGGACGGGCGGCGGCCGTGGCGGCGGGGCGGCGGAGGCCGGGCGGCGGCGTTCGTGGCGGCCGGGCAGCGGCGTTCGTGGCGGCCGGGCGGCGCCGTTCGTGGTTGCGGGGCGGCGGGGCAGCTGGGCGGCAGGGCGGCGGCATCCGTGGCGGCGGGGCGGCAGGGCGGCGACGGCCGTGGCTGGACAGGGCGGCAGGGCGGCGACCATCTTGGTTGGAGACGCTGCGAGGCGGGGCAGCCATAGGCGATGGAGTTCTCTGTCCCCGACGAGTGAGTGCCTTGCTCTCCTTCAATGTACAGAGAGTTGTACATTCTTTTTTTAATTTCGTTTTCTTTTCCTGAAATTTCTAGGCTCGAATTGACGAATACATTTAGCTTAGACCTTGTTGTTGAAGGATTTGTGTTGAAGGAACCAAACGGTAGAAAAACATATGTGAAGGGGAAAGTAATTAAATGGAATGTTAACTCAGATGATTTCACCATGGATGTGCTCATGGATGGGTTAAGTGCAGAGCTGAGAGTTGGCAGGGATCAGAGTATCACCGTATGGTATTTTAATGTGATAATGGCGCAGGATGTTAGACTAACTCACAGTGATGAATTTCATGTGATGTTTAACATGTACAGAGCACAGAGGAAACTTGCACTTGCTGTTGTTGTGCTTGATAACTCTTGTTCTGAAACTTCTGTACCTCAGCTTAATAATGGTGTTCATGTGCCCGAGCCAACAATTCCTGATAATGATGTGTTGCTGGTGGGTTTACATGAGTGTCCTCTAACTCCTAGTAAGATTGCGGCATCTCATTCAACCTCGCCACTAAAGCAATCTGTTCAAGTGGTGCCAGCTGCCCAAGTTATAGAAACTGATCCATTTGACATAGTTGAGGAGTATGTAGGGGTAGATGATGAGTACATGTATGCTGATGTCTCGGCAATATCTGTTGAGAAGAGCAAACATTCAGGAGGAAGATGAGTATGCTGATGTGTTTGCACACCATGAAGAGGAAGACCGTAAGTTCATGCATCATATGAACATAATTAAAGCAGCAAATCCAGAAGCTATCGAATATCTAGATATGTATCACCATAGGTTATGGTACAGATGTGGTTTTGGGGAGGCCAGCAAGGTTGACTATTTGACAAACAACATATCCGAGAGTTTCAACAAGCAAATAAAAGACTTCAAAGGGCTCAATATTTGCAACCTTGTTGATACAATTAGGGAGCTCATCATGGATAAGTTCTGTATTAGAAGACAAATAAGTGAAAAACTACAAAGTAGAATTCTCCCTCATGTCATTAAGCAGCTGAATGCTGTTAGCAAAACCATTGGCCGAAACAAGATTCTTTGGACCAATGAACATGAGGCAGAGGTTACTTTGCTTGATCTGAAGTTTGTCAAAAGGCACGTTGTCAACTTACAAAGTCGCACATGTACTTGTAGAATTTGGCAAGTTTCTGGAAAGCCATGCATGCATGCATTGGCCTTCATCTGTAGCATCAATGGTGCTGAGATTCAGACATATGTGGATGATTATTATTCAGTGGAAAAGTTCAAGGCAGCATATGTTGGGAGAATCCCTTCCATGACAGACAAGTCACAGTGGATAGATGTGGATTTGGGCTTCAAAGTGCACCCTCCTTTGCAGCAGGCAGTGGCTGGTAGGCCAAGAGTTCAGAGAATTAGAGGATGGCTAGAACCTGGAAGGAAAATAGTCAAGTGCCAGAGATGTGGTGAACCTGGGCACATGAAGAAACTTGCAAGAAACCTGACCCTAAGTATGTGGCAGTAGATGATGATGCACTAGATCCTATACCTCAAGATGTACCAGATCCTTTACCTCAGGATGTACCAGATCCATCTACACCGACAAACAAAAGGTGATTCAATAGTTGTGTTTGTGCATCTCTTTTTCATGACTTGTATATCGTAAATTGATGCCCTTAATTGATGTATCTTGTTCGTATTGCAGGAAGAAATGTGAAGAAACAGTTGCTACAACAGATGGTGATGCAACAGATGATGAAATCCTTATCAATCTTATAAGGTAATTGCTGCATTTGTCTTAATCTATTACTGCTCAATCTAAATCACATGTTGTCAATGCAGGAAAAAGGCTAGAGTAACTCCACAAAAGCCCAACACATTAGGCAAGGAGAAGATGGCTACAACACAAGAGATTCCCAAGAAAAAGACTCCTGTGAAGAAAGCTACATCGCAACAGAAGGCCAAGAACAAGACTCCTGTCAAGAAGACTGCATCTAAAGGCAAAAAAGTCAGAAAAAATGTTCCATTTGTGCCTGTTATACCTCCACCTCCACCTCCAATAGTGCAGCCTCCAAATGGTGCAAAAAGAAGCCTTCTTCATTGGCTTGGTGGCTAGTGGGTGACTCAACTTAAATTGTGCTAGTTATGATGTGAACTTTGTTTGCCATGAACCTCTTAAATTGTGTTTGTGAACCTATGTATGGACATGTTTCAGTTATGCTTGCAAATCTATTTTGAATCGTGTATGCGTACTGTCGAAGTGCTGCCGAAATTCCATATGAATGGTTTGACAAGTTTCTGTACAGAATTTGAAGTGTCAGTTTAAGAGTCAATACATGCCCAGAATTGGCTCATATTTGAACTGTACAATCATATTAATGGTTTTGATTTTCTGTAATTTTTTTAGAATTTTCTGATAAGTTCAAATTTTCGACCAAAATTGGACAAATTTCTGGACAGAACGAAAAATAGCAGTTTAAGGGTCTATCTGTGCCCAGAATTAGCTCATATTTGAACTGTAGTCTCATATCACTGTTTGTGATTTTCTGTAATTTTTTAAGATTTTTCTGAGAAAATTTATATTTTGGTCAAAATTTGAATTTTTTGAATTTTTTGCCGTCCGGAGAGCCTAAAATGCTGTCAAAAGGTTGGATACAGGGGCAGTATGGTAAATATACACTATACACTCGAATACATGTATTTTTTGAACCGTTATTCTCTTTAGTGGAGCAAATGGCATACATATAGGTATTGAAGAGTTGGAGTGGCATATCTCCAAGTCTGTTTTTTGTAATGGCATTTCTCCAACTAGTGAATTGCACAATGGCATGGATCCAATTAACCCTTGTAAGAATGAACTCTGGTTTCAAACTTGTTGGTCGTGACTCTCAAAAGGGCAGTAAGCCCGAGGTAGACCTGGCCCGGCCAACGGGCCGTGCTTTTTGCGGCCCGGCACGTGGCACGCGAAAAAAGCCCGGCACCGGCCCGGCCCGGCCCGTGGCGTGCCGTGCCCATGCCGGCCCGTGAAAAGCCGGTGCCGTGCCTGGGCCGCGGCTTGAGGCCCGCGTGCCAGCCCGGCACGGCACGCCAGGCCGCGCGACACGCCAGGCACGCGTGCCGGCCCGCTGACACGTCGGGGCCCGTCAGTGGAGGGAGCCGTTGGGGCCTGGCCTGGGACTGCTGGGAGCGGCCGAGCGCAGCGCAGGGAGGCCGGGAGCGGGACTGCGACTGCGTGCATGCAGCCATGCAGCGAGCACCGCAGCTAGGCAGCAGCAGCTTGCATTGCATGCATGCGTGCATGCAGCCATGCCAGCGAGCGCCGCAGCAGCTTGCATCGCATGCATGCGTACATGCAACCATGCCAGCTTTTTGCAGACTTTGTATTTTTTTTACAATTTTTTAAATTTTTTTTGGACTGAAATCGAAAAAAAACAGAAAAACAGAAAAAAGGCACGCGGGCCACTTTTCCGGCCCCGCGGGCTGACGTGCCGCGGGCCGGCCCGTATAAGGCCTGTGCCGTGCCCGTGCCTCACTGCCAGGCACATGGGCCGGCCCGGCACGACACGCGTGCTTCGCGGGCCGGTATGTGCCGTGCCGGGCCAGGCACGCCAAGCCTGTGCCGGGCCTGTGCCGGGCCGGGCCGGCCCGTTGGCTAGGTTTGGACCTGGGCACCCCGGCCCGAAAAACCGGCCGGGCCATACCATTGGGCCATGCTCGGCCCTGAATTTTGAGCTGAACGTCGAGTCAGGCCGGGCTTTTTCCATGTCAAGCCGGGATCACCTGGATTTTGCTCGTCCAGGCTTTCTAGACCCGGCTCGAAAAATGCCTAGGTCTAGGCCGAGGTATACTTGGTCATTGGCAGCCCGACCCGGCCTGAAAACTGAACCGACGATCAGCCCGGGTCGGGCCCAGTCCTGAAAAATATGTGATTTATGTTGGAACTGGGTCGAGCCGGTCAGACCTAGTTGGGCTTTCTCGGGCTCGATTTAGGCTTGGGCCCAATTTCTGCAACCCGACGATCGTGTCAGGCCGGGTTCGAACCTGGATTTTCAGCATCGGGCTTTTTTTTGGGCTGGCCCCAAGCTAGGTCAGCCCAAGGCCACACTCGCAAGTACGGCTCAATCCATAAGTCCATGAGAAGTACCGACCGTGGCTCACTTTTCTTCTGAAATCCATTCATGTGAAAAATATAGGAAGTATATTCTAAATTATGCTGAATAAAATAAATGTTGTTTTAACCCTTTGATTGGAATCTTTATTTTTCTATGAATCTTCTCTTTTTATTTTTAAGCTGACTCCAACAACGTAGATGTCGTTCATACTGATAGCAAAGTGCACGCCATGAGGAGGATCCGCCAACTGCATGTAGTCCCTTCTATCCTCTTTGGGATTTATAAAGGTTGCCGACTCTTAAATCTTTCATATAGGATAGTTGTTGATATAAGAAGAAGGAATAAGAAGAGAGAGTAATTAAAAGTGGGTCGAGATTGGAATTTTTGACAGAACGGACCACATCGCATTGTGAAATATTAAAAAGGACCACGTAGTGAGTGAATTGTCAAAACTACCGTGGCGGCAGGCTCTCCAGGCGACACGTGTCGCCTGCCGCCATGGACACAGGCGGCACGCTGCAGGACGGATTTTCCATTCGGCGCCGAACGGAAAACAGTATGTGGTGGGCCCTGCCGCCACCAGTGCAGGCGGCACGCTGAGTTGGCAGCCTGCCACCACTGTCTGAGGCGGCACCCTGCTGTCGGTAGATCTGCTGGACACTGCTCTGACAGTGCTGATTTCGTGACGCACAATGCACAGATGGCGCTGATTCCTAGGTGTTTCTTTTTATACCGGATGTTGCCTGCTGCCTGGTACTCCTTCTCTGCTTTGTGACGACGCCGGTTCTACTCCTCTGCTCTCCTCCTCTCCTTTGTAGCTTCACTAAGTACAGAGTGATTAGCTTGTAGAGTTAGAGTTCTCTTTTAACTGAACCGAGAAGTTAAAGATCAAGGTACGAACTATCAATGCATGTATTTATTTTGATATGCAATATGTAAATGAGAAATATAATGTTTTTCAATATATATTAATTATCGTATTATTATATTATATTGAGTTCTGTTATTATTTTGTAATGCTGGTATAAAAAATTGAAGAAGTATAGAAATTTATTAATTTGGTTCTATAAATGTGGTTGTTGGGTAGGCACAATGGAAAATTTGACTGTGTTGGGGTACATCTTAATGCTTAATTTACCATCGAGATATGTCACACTTATAATTGAAGTTTCGAGCAGAATGCGGTTAGATATATTATAGATCAATGTTTTTCTTCGCATGCATGATGTTATTAAATCGTAATTAGTATTGTTCATGAATATTTAGTTCAAGAATGTATTTATGTCACACTTGTAATAATGCATGGGAATGAATGAGTTATTCTTTTAGGTCATAATTAGCTCTGCGATAAATTATTTCGACTTGTAGCCATAATTCCGGCCGAGATATGTCGCACTAAGAGCATCTCTAGCACTGACCGAAAAGGGCGGAACCGTAAACAGGTTTTTCGGTTCACGTTTTGCATATTTTTCGGGCTGAAAAAGGCTGCGGCAGAACAGGAACCGAAAGCCGAGCGGTAAAAAAGAAATCGGCTTTCAGTTTCTGTTCTGCGCACAGCCATTCCAGCCCGTAAAACACATATTCGTCCACCATTTAACAGATATGCATCATTCGACTTTAAAAATATAATAACAATATAAAATCAATATGAAATAAGAATATTGTTTATTGTACAACACAAACATAATCCAAATTACATTGTACAACACAAACATAATCCAAATTACAACCCAAATAAATATTGTTTAACAGATGTGAGCCGGGTTGGTTGGTCTCTTGGCGAAGTAGTCTCGCATGAGCAACTCGTTGCCATAGAAACGATTCCGGGGAATGCATAGACGGCCGACTTTGGATCCTCGCCTCGTCCTCCCACTACTAGGGAAAAGCTTAGCCGTGGCGCACCAGATTGGGCTACCCGTGGTGCAGGCGCCTGCGCCACGAATTTCCACGCCATGGGTAAGCAATTAGCCGTGGCACAGGACCCTTTGTGCGCCACGAGTAGTTAGCCGTGGCGCAGGCTTGGGTGTGCGACATGGTTAATGAAATATACCCGTGGCGCACAGCCCCATCGTGCGCCACGGGTATGGTGCGCCACAGCTACACTGACAGGTGCGCCACGGCTAAGGTATTTTCTGTATTTTTTATATACTGTGTATTTATATAAATGCTAATACAGGTATTTATAGACATATATTCTATAATATATTTTGCAAAATAAAATACATAGATCACATGCATTATAACTGAAAATAGATATAAGTAGACAAAATTATATACATCACACATGTGTCTCCATCGGAATCGAGTAGCAAGTTAGATCATCACATTACAAACACAAATTATATACATCACACATGTGTCTCCGTCTTTCGTCGTGAAGGGCCGGATGTCGCCTTGTGCCTTTATGCGCCGTTCCACCTCCGCATTATCGAGTGGAGTGCCATCGTAGTAGAACATGCCTGGGTCAAAAATGACTAAGTCAAAATTTCGTTACAAAAATAATATTAAAATTTACGAAATGCGAGAAGTTAACGATGAAAAGCCTCATATATCATTGACGTGCAAAACAAGGCAAAAAGAGTGTGTACAAGACCATGTATTAATACAAACACTCCAATTGTATATACTACAAGGCATTGTACACACTCTCCTTGCCTTTACCGTGGCATTGTTTAAATCATCGGCTTTGTCAATTCATAGAGAAGAAACAAAATGTTTCGAGTTTATGCCTCATACATAGATTGGACACACATTGATCAGGAACGGGGCAAGCGGACCAAGTAAGAGTATGCACAACATGTTTATTTGTGCATATCACAAGGTCCGCTAGCAGCTCCCTGAATCACATAGTGTGCCACAACATTTTAATCATCGGCATTCGCAAAGAGAGAGAAAAAACAAAATGATTTCGGATTTGTGCCCCATACATATTTAAATTGGACACACATTTCAGAGACGGAGCAAGTTAACCAAGTAGGATGCACAAAATGTTTATTTGTGCATATCACAAGGTTCACTAGCTCCTCCCTGAATCATACAGTGCCACAACATTTTAATCATCGGCTTTCGAAGAAACAGACAAAACAAAATAAAAATGACTTAGATTTTGCGCCTCATACTTAGGTCGGACACACAAGTAGACCTGCAGGATCTTGTGAGCCAAGTATGATGCACAAGACTTGGTACTTGTGCATATCACAAGGCTCACAAGACCTGCAGGCCTACAACCTAGTGCCACAACATTTTAATCATCGACTTTCGAATAAACAGACAAAACAAAATAAAAATGACTTAGATTTTGCGCCTCATACTTAGGTCGGACACACAATTATTAGTAGCCCTGAAGGATCGGCGGAGCCAAGTAGGATGCACAAGATGTTTACTTGTGCATATCACAAGGCTCCGTAGACCTTCAGGGTTACCACATAGTGACACAACATTTTTAATCATCGGCTTTCGAAGAAACAGACAAAACAAAATAAAAATGACTTAGATTTTGTGCCTCAGACTTAGGTCATCGATCATAGTAAAGCAATGTAATAAAACTATAATATGAAACAAGGCTAGAATCATATACAAGAGGATATCTATAAACTGTGATATGGGGCAATCAAAAGACTGTTATTTCCTCATGGGGTAAATACAGGATAACAACAATGTCTTGCATACCAAAGCAAATCAAGCAAGCGAAGCGAGAACTGAAAAATATCTATAGATTATAAGAAAAAGGATTCCATTACAATGACTTGGCTCTCAGACCCTCGGCTCAATAGATTCAGAACAGAAGTGAGCTCAAACATGAGAAACAAGAGGTAACTAAGTTGATCAAGTGAGCAAAATAATCAATAACCATGGTATTGTTGTTCCACAAAATCCTAGATATACAATTTAAAACATGCCGCACAACACATAAGTTGATGGTTAGCTATTGTACAGGTTATCATTACAAAACTTGCACAACCCAAGAAGAATAGGGGAGGGACGGCGATGATCCAAGGTAACATGCTTCACTGCACACACGCGCATAGCGAAGCAAGCACCTAGGCATTGTATAGCCCATTTATGCAAAAATATTTGATATGTACTTGGGATTTTACCACACATTTCTCCTATTCAAATTCTGCCCCCAAACTTCATAATTTCCAAGTTGTTCTAAAAATGTTTTCCAAAAATTGCACCCAGCCCAGTGTGGGTTCACCTTGATGTTCTCTACCTCAGGAGCAGCATTTTGACCCAAACAAATTTTTATTTCCTTTCCAAAACATCCACTTAAGTTTTGACTAGTATGGTATTTTCAAAATTTCCCATAGAACAACTTTCGAATTTTGAAAAACTATATTCAGCAAAGTTGCTGCATTTCGAATTTGGCGCACAAAGATCAAAATCCCACTCAATTTGGAGCACTGTGCTGGGAGTTACACCCTGATGCCGATATCGGCATGATCTGCACAGTGGTCACCACTGTCGCGTGCACAGCAGACGACGCCGCCGCGTTCTGCCCGTCGTCGTGTGGCTCCCCTCGCCTCTCCCCCACTCCCAGCCAGGCCCCCTCCACTCCCACGCTCCCCCTGCCTCCACGCGTCGCCGGAGACGCTGCCGAGGACACGCCCCGCAAGCTCAGGCAGCAGGACGACGTCGTCTGGCACCTTTGAGTCGACCGACGCGAAGGCGTGCGTCGGGGTGGGGGCGCCCGCTGCGGAGGCGAGCTCGAATGACCGGTCGGTGATGACGGCGCCCGCCTGTGCCGCGCCGCCGCCCGCGGAGGACAAGGTGAGCTGGGAGGCGGGGAGAGTAGGGCGGGGAGCGGGGAGAGGGGACGCAACCCGTTCCCTCTCCCGCCGCCGATACGCAGATCCGCCCGTCGATCTAGGGTTAGGGGCGGGGTTCTGTGGGGGAGGGACGGACGATGGAGGAGAATGCCTAGCAGTAGGGCAGAGAGGAGGCGGAGGAGAGTCAGGGGATAGGGGGCGGGGAGGTGGCTTACCAGCGCCGCCGTCGCCGCCGCCGCCGGTTTCCTTGCTTGCGGGTCCTCCTGCTCCTTGCGGTGGGTCGCCGTGGCGGGGAAAGCTGCTGGCTTGTCCAGCACCTGGCGGAGGCGGAGGCTAGTAGGACTAGGTGGCGGAGGCGGCCGGGGAGGAGGCGGCGCGGGGAGGGAGGAGGAGAAAGGGGATCGAGGCGGCGCGCGATGTGTCCAGGGGATCGAGGATGCTCTTATTTCCCCTCTGTGGGGTAAAGTTTTGGTGCACCGGGTCCCACACTTACCCGTGGCGCACAACACGGACCGTGCGCCATGCCTATTTTGGTACCCGTGGCGCACATATTTCCGGCGCGCCACGCCTAATTGCGCACAGGCCCGCCGCGCAGGACCAGCTTAGCCGTGGCGCAGAGCCCAAAGATGTGCGCCACGGCTAAGTTGATTCCCGTGGCACAGAATAATGTGGTGCGCCACGTATACTTAGCCATGGCGCACGCCATTTGTTGTGCGCCACGGCTACTTGGCTTACCTATAATCCTTTTCCTAGTAGTGTCCTATGCATACCCTCGATGTTAGTGTTCTCGTTAGTAAATTTAGTTCATGGCACTATTTTTTCCAAGTTCTTAATATATTTTCCTTATAAAAAATATTATTATGGTACTACTATTGTATCTGTATTATGGAATATATTATAATTAAAGTAGGAAGCTATTAATTTATTTAGTAATTACTCACATCTAAAATGTTCATGCGAATCAATCAACCAGCTCTTTGGGCGCATAAAATATCAGTACACAGTGTATCGAAATCACCTCACCAAAGGAAACAAACGTAGAAATCAGTGCAGTTACTGCACTGTACTGTACGCCTGGCAATCAGTGCTGCTGGGAATGCGAGCTCTGCGAGCTCTGTCCGCCATCTTCGGGGCACTTCTTTTGGGCTTCCCACATGGCTTCGAGGTCCTGGACAGCAGAAGCCCGAAAGAAGTGTCGGGCTGGTCGAACGCTTCTGTGGACCGCGAAGCGCACGCTACCTACAAATTCAGAAACTCCCGTCGACCTGTTTCCCGAGCTTCTGCCGAAGCGGTATTTCCCATTGCCCTCCGTTTCCTATCTATTTACGAAGAGTTGCCATTCCTCAGAAGGAAACGATTCGCTGGACAAAACGAACAGAGCGAGTCGCATCTCCCGAGTCCCAACCGAGCGATACGCTCTTTTTTCCCACCCCGTACCCTGTCTACGCGAGGGACAAGCTAGGGTTCCACCGGGCCGCCGCCGCCGCTTGACGGCCGCCGCCGCGTCAGTCCCTGCTCGCCTCGTCCGCGTCGTGCCACCGTCGTCTGCGTCGTGCTCGCCTCGTCCGCGTCCCCAACCGGCCGCCCGCTCTTCTCCTGCTTATGCATAAGCCAGCTTCTGGATTTCGGTGGGGGAAACTGTGGTGGGTAGAAGCTGTCAGAAACTCCTCAGGAGACTTCTTTTGGGCTTATAGTGTTTTTGCTTATTTGCTATGATAAGTTGTGAGATGTCAGTAACGCCCTTGGATTTGATAATTTCTGACTTATTTGCTGCGTTGAGTGTGAGAAATGACAAGAATGAAAATAAAAAATATAAAAAGGCAAATAATGTCATCTCATAATAAAATTTAGTACATTCCAAAATAAAAGAAATGTCTCATGACATAACAAATACGTGGACAAAAAATAAAAATACAAACAGGAAGCAAATACTAGTCTCATGACATAACAAATACAAACTGGGAGCAAATACTTGTCTCGCGGCAGAGGCTGGCAGGCGCTTGCCGCCTGCATGAAAGGCGGCAGGTCGCCAGGTCATCGTGCCGCCACGGCCCGCCAGATTCCGTTTCCCGTTCGGTCGAGGCAGCGATTTCCGTTACACAACGTGCCGCCTCTTCTCGAGATCGTACTGTTTGGCTCATAAAAAAATCTTTTAATATTACACGTGCATGGCACGTGCCCAAACCGCCATGTGTTGCTCAGCGCCGCGGATGGCATCGGTTGCTCCTTCACGTTATTCTTCACCATTTTCCGAGGCATGCGTGGCAAGAACAATATATGCATGATCAAAATCCCAGACTGCCACATCAGCAAGTCCCACCTGGGCACCTGCTGCCATGGTCGTTGAGAGTAGTGGCTCCTTTGATGATCCGTATGATCTGTGGGGCGCAATGATTTATACAAAAGGATTACTCAAATAATGATGATTGTTCACTCGTGTTCATCAAGAATCCTCAATAGGATATTCATAAAATCATTGTGTCTTGACGGTTATAACATCATTAACAACACAAAAGATGTTGATTATTCACGTAACCATCTAAACACGGAATTTGAGATGATGGAAAGAAGGATACAAGTAAAATCAAATTTTGCTTTAACTACAATTCGAGCACCTTCACTCTATAAATATGGTACACCATTTTGCCTATATCCGGAAATTATTGGGGAAACTCAATATGGACAAGTCATATTTATCAAAACTCTTATGGTTGTTCGATCCGTAGACGTAGAAAAAGATCCATTCATACCACGGAAGATGGAGAAGAGATGTTGGGACCTGATGTTCCATATCTTAGTGTCATTGGACCTAACACTAGTCGACAGGACCAAGAGTATATTTCGATATCTCCAATATAATGCACCAAATATCTTGACCTATTCTTTAATTTCAGATAAATCTGAACTCCAATATCATCGAATATGGTGATACTGGCTATTTAATTGATCCTCATAACATCAGATCACAAATAGGATTTGATGAGGGCATCATGCTGGGCATTGTGATGGTTGATTGACACTCTACTAGGACAGACTATTAAAACATTGTAATTTGTCTAAGGTTGTGTTAATTAGGTCTGCGTGCCACTTGTGTTTGGGTCGAACCTATAACAGGTCGGTTTTGTATTGAGTCCAAGTCCAACTAGGTTTAGGACGTTCTCCCACCTATATAAAGGAGGGGTGCGGCCAGAATAGGAGCGGAGAATTTTCGAGTTAAGTTTGTCGTGAGGCTCCTCCCAAGATGGGTAGCTGAACATTTGTATCCGCTGGTTTTGATTGTTGATCAAGTTGATATGTTCTTGTTGCATTGCGTGAGATTGATTTTGTTGATCTAACGTTGATGTTCTCTTGGTTCGCCATGAAAGATCGGGTCTAAAAACCCTTTGGGTCACGTTGATCCATATCATCTTGAGATCTGATTCGTCGGGTTTCTCACGGCAACTTTGTTTTGCTGCGATTTATCTGCTAGAGCTTTGCTGCCGGAGGCTATTTGCCAAAACACTGGTTTTCCGTTCGTGTGTTTCTTGCTAGATCTATCTATTGCTATTGGAGTATTTGCTGCCGGAGGCGATCACGCCAAGACACCCGTTTTTTGGCCATACTGTTTTGCTGGAGTGTTTGCGATCTGCACTGAGCTCTTTTCGATCGAAGGAGCAGTTAAATTGGTGATCGGTTTCTCAGGTTGGTGTCTTCACCCGTGAGTTTGCATTGGAGCGATCTGGTAATAGAGTCCTAATTCATTACGTATTGGGAGTACTACTTGATCGTGTTGGAGTACTAGTTGGACACGGTTTGATAAGGAGATTTATTTAATTCCCCTGTGGTCACGTACACCTTGGAGTCAGCCTGTTACATATAGACCACTAGCGCGATCGTTCTTGCTCGTCTTGCTGCCATTGGTTTGCCGAGGATTCAGTTTAGTTTTCTATGCCTTCCGCGATGGGGAATTCCGAGATTGGAGACAATTCGGCTGCTGCTGCTACCGCGTCTAAGCCGAAGGAGATTTCTCTTTCGGTTTATGCCGATGATCTTCCTGTCAATGTTCGCGAGGGGTTTGATAAAACCTGCGTTTATATCAAGGATTGTACGAATGCTTTGGAGGAGAAGTTAAACAGCAAATTTGAGGCCATCACTAGTAGGCTCGATGCGTTGGCGGATAACCTCGTAAACCCGTCGGCGCGAGCGGAACCTCCTCCTGCTGCTATGTTGCAAGATGAGTTACCACGGCGCGATGGACACGTTGATGGTCGTCTTCGCCGTCCCGTGGTACCGGTGCCGAGAGGCGTTGACGCTGATTTGGAGGACGATGACGGATATGCACCCCAACAATGCACCTTTGATGGTCGTCCCGCAGCTGCTCTTCGCATTGGTCATGATGCACATGTTCCTTTCGATGATGGTATTGGGCGTGTAAAAATTTCCATACCACCTTTCTCTGGCTCGGGCAGTCCTGAGGATTTTTTGGAGTGGGAGATGCGCCTGGATCATATTTTTTCCACCCACCATTACACTAAGGAGAGGAAGCTTCAACTCGCAGCTATTGAATTCTCTGGTTATGTTCTGACTTGGTGGAGCCAAATTTTGCGTATGCACAATTGTCCCACATCATGAAGAGGTATGAAAGAACTCATGCGACAAAGTTTTGTTCCTGAACACTACAGACGAAAGATGTACAATAAATTGCAGCAACTCACTCAAGGTATAAAATCTGTGGATGAATATCATAAAGAGATGGAGTTTATGATGATCCGTACAGGAACAACAGAGAACCCGGAGGCCACAATGTCTCGGTTCTTTAGTGGCCTGAATATTGAGATACAAGATCGCGTGGAGATGATCATCTATTATAAGCTTCAGGATCTTGTGCACCAAGCTGCGCGTGCGGAGCAACAAATCAAACGACGTCAAGATACAACCCCTGCACTTTCTGCACCTCCTGCCCATACATGGCGGCATTCCAATAGTGCGGCTGTTGGTTCTAGTGCTCAGCCAACACCTTCTACACGCTCCAATAATTTTTCTGAGGCGCCAAAATCTGAAGTGTCCATGGCTCCATGCACTCAGTCTTCCGCCAAGGTGGAGTGTTTTACTTGTGGTGGCAGAGGACATATGAGGCGTGAATGCCCTAATAGAAAGAGGGTGCTGCTCACAGAAGATGGTTATGTTTCTGCTAGTGATGACGAGAAAATTGATGGGCCATCTAGTGAGAAATCTGAGGAGGATGAAATAGTGTCAGCCAATGGGTATGAAGCTGCAGCTCATTTAAAAAATCTGATTGTGCAACGTGTACCAAAAGATCGCATTAAAGGACAAGGGCAGCGCTGGAATATTTTTCAGACCCAATCCATCGTCAATGATACATCTTGCAAGCTTATTATTGATGGTGGTAGCTATACCAATATTGTTAGTAAGGGTTTGGTGGATGCTCCCTAGCCTACATGGAAACACCCGCAGCCACATTGCATTGAGTGGTTGTATAATTCAGGTAACACATAAGGTGCACCTAAAAATTTCCTGTAGGTAATTATGATGACACGGTGGTATGTGATGTGCTGCCTATGGATGCATGCCAAGTGCGGTTAGGACGATCGTGGCAGTTTGATAAGCATTCCACGCATGAGGGGCACTCCAATGTGTATTCTTTGTGGCATAAGGGGCGTCGTCATGTGCTGCATCCTATGCTTGACAAAGATATCAAGGTACAACTAGCTGCTATGGAGAAGAAGGTCCAAAGTATCAAGGAAAAACCAAGGACGGTTTCCGTTAAAGTTGGGGGGATGCTGAGGGGAGGATATCTGTTGTTCCTGCCATTGCGCCACCACCTCCACTTACTATCAAGTTTGGACTCTTCTCTGTTGAGGTACCTCCAGAAGATGAGGTGAAGCCCAATTTCAGAACACCACCAGTTTGATATTGCAGATTTTGAAGTCACAAGACGCTAGAGAAGACCTTCCGGTGTTGAGGAAAACGCCTTTCCAAGAAGGAGAGGATGATGAGGGCATCATGCTGGGCATTGTGATGGTCGGTTGACACTCTAGGACAGACTATTAAAACACTGTAATTTGTCTAAGGTTGTGTTAATTAGGCCTGCGTGCCACTTGTGTTTGGGCCGAAATTTTTGACAGCCTTGCTAGCTGATACGTGTCAAACGTATCTATAATTTTTAAGTGATCCATGCTAATTTTTTGATGTTGTCACATGTTTTTATTATCATATCACATCATTTTTATGAATTTTGTTGTACTAACCTATTGACAAGATGCCCAGTGCGAGTTCCCTATTTTTGCTGTTTTTGTATTTCAGAAAATTACTTCTGGAAATATTCTCGGAATTGGACGAAAACTTAAGGAGAATTTTTATGCGAAATAAGACACCCGAAGACCAAAGGGGAGCCTGAGGGGCCACCCACAGGGTGCAGGCGCCCCCTGCCGCGACTCACAGGGGACCCACGGGTGGGGCCCACCCCTGCCCCTTGGGCACCCCCTCGGCCCCCTCCTACGCCTATAAATTGACATTAAACCTAAAAACGTCGGGGCGGCCATTATTTTCCACAGAAGACATCCCGACGCGCCGTCACCTCAAACCCTAGTTCGGGGGTCAATCTGAAGCAGTTCCCGGCACCCTGCCGGAGGGGAGATCCATCCCGGAGGGCTCTTCATCGCCATGCCTTCCTCCGGGATGATTTGTGAGTAGTCCCACCTTGGACCTTGGGTTCATGGCAGTAGCTAGATGGTAGTCTCTCTCTCTCTCTTGTGCTTCATGTTTATGATCTTGTGAGCTGCCTAACATGATCAAGATCGACTATTGTAATACTATGTGATGTGTTTGCTGGAATCCGATGGATTATGAAGTTATGATCAGATTGTGCATGATTCTTATATGTTGATTTATGTTCTTACATGCTGTCCGATGTGCGTAGTTACTTTGGTCAAGTGATTGTGTGTATCTCCAAAAGAGAGTATTTATGCTAGATAGTGGGTTCATGCCCCCTCTTGTTCCTGGACACGAGTGACAGAAACGTCTAAAGGCGAGGCTGTGCTGTTGCTACTAAGGGTAAAACAGCAGTGTTAATGTCTCTTTTGATATTAATATTGTTCACTTCATGCACTTTACTTAATGCAAACGTCTGTTGCTTACAACTTAATACCGATGGGTGACAGGCTGGATTGCGATCCCATGGTGGACTTTTTAGACAAAGATGCAGTTAGACTCAACGGTATTTGTTCATTGTCGTGATGCCTCCATAAATATTATCATGTTCACTTTGTCATAACTAAATTAAGTTTGTGTTATAATCTTATCAATTGGCCAGCTGTAATTTGTTTACCCATCATATGATCGTTCTATTTGCTTGAGAGACTCCACTAGTGAACCCATGGTCCCCGGTCCATCTTTTTACATTAATTGCAACCTGTATTCATTACTTTTCATCATCATTACTCTACCGGTCTATTTTCATATTTCATCTATTTCACTATACAATTAACCGCTTTGTTTTCTGCGAGACCGGAAAGATTGACAACCTTTCCGCCGTTGGGGGCAAAGTATTTGGTTGAGTGTGTGCAGGTCCACGCCTGTTGAAGATTAAGTGTTATGACCGGCGTCTCCTATACTCGGAGGAAGCCCAATGGGCAGGCTCAGTAGGGGCTTAGCCCACCAGATTATCTTATTTTCATTATATATAGGAGTTGTAATCGGATATGGAGAATTAAGCAATAAACATATATTTGTTGCCGACTCCTCAAGGAGTCAGACTCCCAACCCTAGCCGCCACCTCTCCCCTGCATCGCCTCCTTCTCTCACGCGGCCACGGCGCCGAGTCGCCGTCGACCGCGTCTCGCTCCGCGCCAGCCTCGCTTCATTCCCTACAATCTACGCCCTAGACCCGGTAGGCTAGTTGTTCCTACCAATTTGGTATCAGATTGCTCTCGTTCGATCATGTCATCATCACCGCGCACCACCACCGTCCCGCCCGCGCCGCCGGCTGCCACTACGGCCGCCGCCACCTCTCAGGCTTCCGCCCCCGCGCCGATCCCCGTCGTCTACACCCCCGAGCAGATGAGCGGGCCCATCAACGACCTTGTCAACGCAGTCCAAGGGATCCGGCTGTTCCTGATCGGTTCCCAGGGGCCGCCTCCGCCACCGGAGCCACCCGCCATCACCGGGCCGTCGACCATGCCGTGGATCCCGGCGTTCATGGGCGCGCAGCTGCAGCCACCGCCTCCATCGCCCCTGCCGTGGCTGCCGTGGCAGCCGCCACTCACCACCGGGCCGGGTACAACCGCCCCGGGAGGCATCCCTATTCAGCAGGTCCGCTTCCCCCCGTCGCCGTCCCCGCTCTTGGCCTGGCTTGCCGAGTCGTCGCCTCTGCCGGTCTACATGACAGCCGGGGAACCTCCGAGGCCCACCCTTCCGGACGCCACCCCGTCGGGTTCGTGGGTCCCCCTGCGGGCCGCGCCGAGCCTTACGACCATGGCGGCGTTGCACCGACACCACTCCGTTTCGCCAAGCTCGACTTCGCCACCTACGACGGTTCGGAGGACCCCCTCAATTGGCTCAACCAGTGCAGTTCTTCCGCGGGCAGCGCACCCTCGCGTCGGACCGCACCTGGCTTGCCTCCTACCACCTCCGGGGCGCCGCACAGACGTGGTACTACTCCCTCGAGCAGGACGAGGGCGGTTTGCCCCCTTGGGACCGTTTTCGGGAGCTATGCCTTCTTCGCTTCGGGCCGCCGATCCGCGGCAGCCGACTGGCGGAGCTTGGGCGCCTACCCTTCACCACCACGGTGCAGGACTTCGCCGATCGCTTCCAGGCCCACGCTTGCCATGCCCCGGGGGTGACGGGACAGCAGCGGGCCGAGCTCTTCATTTGCGGCCTACCGGACCACATCCGGGTGGACGTGGACTCCAAGCCTACGAGCGTCGCGCTCAGGCGACGCAGCAGGGACCACCGGGCCGAGGGGGCCGCCCGCCCGCCCGACCACCACCGTCTGCTGCGGTGGCCGGCCGGCCGAACCTGGATACTCCAGCGGCCACCGCCCCGGCTGCCACGCGGACCTTCCGTCGGCTTACCCCGGCCGAGCAGCTCGAGCGCCGTCGTCTCGGGCTGTGCTTCAATTGCGACGAGCCCTACGCACCCGGCCACGTCTTCCCGCACCTCTTCTACTTAGAGATGGTCGACGACGTCGAGGCGGACACAACCGCCGAGGCACCCGACGCGTTGCCACCACCAGCGCCGGACGAGACCGCCCCCGCGACAGCTCCTGCCACAACCTTCGTGGTCTGGCTCCATGCGCTGGCTGGTATACGCCACGAGCGCACTATGCTTCTGCCGGTGACGATTCACGGCGAGCGGCTGGTGGCCCTACTGGACATGGGCTCCACACATAACTTCGTGCCCACGACCACTATGCACCGCTTAGCCCTCCAGCCGACGGGCGGGGATCTTCTCCGAGTCATGGTGGCCAATGGCGACCGCCTTCGGTGCCATGGACCGATGCAACACGTGCCTCTCACCGTCGGCGACGAGCACTTCACCATCACGTGCGCCGTCATCGACTTGGGCTGCCTCGACTTCATCCTTGGCGTTGACTTCTTGTGGACCCTCGGCCCCATCCTTTGGGACTTCGACACCCTGACGATGACCTTCTGGCGCCAGGGCCGCCGCGTCTGGTGGGAGGGCATTGGGGGTACCGCCCCGGCACCACAGCTCCAGCTCGCCACGACCGACGACGAGGCCGAGCACCCTCTGTTGACCCACCTCCTACAGCAGCACGGCGACCTCTTCGACGAGCCGCAGGGTCTGCCGCCCGTCCGGGTGTACGATCACCGTAGCCATCTACTGCCAGACACGACACCGGTGGCAGTGCGGCCCTACCGCTATCCCCAGCTGCAAAAGGACGAGCTGGAGCGGCAGTGTGTGCTAATGCTCGCCGCGGGCATCATCCGGATCTCCACGTCGCCGTTCTCGGCGCCGGTGCTCCTCGTCCGCAAGTCGGATGGCACGTGGTGTTTCTGCATCGACTACCGCACTCTTAATGCCCTGACGCTCAAGGACAAGTTTCCTATCCCGGTGGTTGACGAGCTCTTCGACGAGCTTCATGGGGCGCGCTTCTTCACCAAGCTCGACCTCCGGTCGGGCTACCACCAAGTGCGCATGCACCCGGATGATATCGCCAAGACGGCGTTTCGGACTCATCACGGCCACTTCGAGTTCGTGGTGATGCCTTTCGGCCTCACCAACGCCCCGGCGACATTCCAGGCCCTGATGAACGACGTCCTCCGCCCATACTTGCGCTGGTTTGTGCTCGTTTTCTTTGATGACATTCTTATCTACAGCACTTCATGGGCGGAGCACCTCCAGCATATCGCCATCGTCTTCAACGAGCTTCGAGCGCATCATCTTCACCTCAAGCGCTCGAAGTGCTCGTTCGAGACGTCGTCGGTCGCCTACCTCGGCCACGTCATCTCGGCCGAGGGGGTGTGATGTAGCCCCACAAGTGGACAACACCATGGACACCATGCCGATTGGCCCAATGACAAGATCAAGGGTCAAAGCTCTTCATGAAAAGGTGACCTCGCTCCTCTCGATGTGTGATCTCGACCTCCCTTTGAATTGCTTGCTACCTCATGCCACTACCTTATGTATACTCAGGATCCACCCGGAAGTTGACCCACAATGGAGTCAAGAAGATGGCCAAGAGGAACTCCAAGAAGATGGGCAAGAAGAGGAAGAAGGAGGCGAAGGCTCAAGGAGGAGCCAGCCGGCCTCCAGGCCGGCCTGGGCCGGCCCCCAGGCCGGACCCCCACCCGAGCCAGCCGGCCTCCAGGCCGGCCTAGGCCGGACCTCCACCCGAAGCTGCCGGCCTCCAGGCCGGCCTAGGCCGGTTTCCAGGCCGGCCCTCCACCCGACGCCGCCGGCCTCCAGGCCGGCCTAGGCCGGTTTCCAGGCCGGCCACCCACCCGACGCAGCCGGCCTCCAGGCCGGCCTAGGCCGGTTTCCAGGCCGGCCATCCACCCGACGCAGCCGGCCTCCAGGCCGGCCTAGGCCGGTTTCCAGGCCGGTTCCCCACCTACCTGCCTCGTTTTGTACTAAGACTATAAATAGCCTTCCCTTTCCCCATTTGAGAGGGTAGACTGAATCTGAGACTTGTGAGAGCTATGCTCCTCCTCCCTCGTAGCTAGGGTGCCTCGTTGAGGTAGATCTTGTTGTTGCTACTCTTTCACTGCGGTGTCTCTAGTAGTGCAAACCAATCTTTCACTGCGGTGATTCTATTGGATCGGTGGACCGGCCGGTAAGAGCAATCGGTTTCAACAAGAGTAAGTTTGGCTTTGATTCTTCGATCCAAAGGCTACCTTTTTGAGGGTTTGTTGTTGGGTGGAGTTCTTAGCAGGATTTGCTAGTTATCCTTGTGTTTTGCCCACGAATCTCCCTCGTTTCCCCTCGTGTTCTTCGTGTTCATCCCCGTTTCCCCCTCAAATCCGTGAAGATCGGGCCTAGCCCTACATCATTTGGTATCAAGAGCAAGGGTTTCCACGGATTTGGTTCGTGTTTCCACCTTTTATTAGCCATTTCTCCACCAAAATTTTTCTTTCCCATACCAATTTCGAAAATTCAAAAAAAAAAAAAATATATACCCATATGGATTTCGTTCGATCTTTCGATTTGGTGAGCGATTTGTGGTTTTGATCCACGGATCTCGTGCTTAAGACCTTTTCCCCACTTTCCGTTGGTGTTTTCCGGAGGCCTTTTCCGCTCCAAGTCCAAGCGTGCCGCGCAATTCGTCGTCGGCGGTACTACCGTCCGAACGGCCGTTACTACCGCCCGCAATCGGTCTTACCGCCCGTTCGGCCGGTGCTACCGCCGCACGACTATTCACCGATTTCATCTTCGTGTCGCTTCATCGCTACCTCGACGACATCACAGGTATAGCTTCCGACACATCCCTTTCCATTTCGCGAAACTTTTTCCTAGGAGCTAGCTCTTCATAGTGTGAGCATTGCACTTGTGTGACACCAAGTAACCATATCATAATCTTGTGAGCATCTAGTTGTAGCGGACTCGGCTCGGGCAAAAGCATAAAAGCAAAAGAGAAATAGAAAAGATTCAAAAAAAAAAAGGAGAAAAGCCGAGCCGTGATCCTAGTTATCCTCAAGCTCCAATTACCAATAGAAAAATGGGTACACTTGTGCAAATCGGGTGCTCCTTCCCATACACTTGAGCTAGTTGTCCTTCGAGAGGTGGTGCGGCACGAGCATAGTCTTTGTTAGGTCCAAGTTGCTCCTCCCTATAGTCGCACCATCCACGTTTGTCTCCACGTGTGAGTCTCTTTTGTTTCTCGGATAGTGTGGTTAGTCTCTTTTGTTTCGTGGTCCTTGTGGCTATCCTCCACTTCTTGCAATAGCCTTTTCGTTGGTTTCGTTTCGATTTCTTGCCACTTTACCATACCCAAGCTCCTCATAAGTGTGTGTGTGGGTCGCTTTTGGATTGCTAATCAAACAATTTTACTCTTGTGACACCATTGTCTCGGACGGCAAGCCCACTTGTCCAATATTATCAACCAAAGGTAAGAGCGGTTTTTAGCCACCACATATTCCACATATCACTTGTGTTTGCTTCTCATGGCTAGGGAAGAACAAGACGTCGACTTCGGCAAACAAGCGGAGGCCCTTAGGCGGTACATGGACGACAACTTCCGTCGGTATGAGGAGCGCCATCAAGACGCTCAATGTGAAAACAATGAGCGCTTCGCTCAAATCCAAGAGCTCCTCGAGCGAGATCGTCGTCACTCTTCAAGGTCAAGTTCGCGAAGCTCTCGCCACTCCACCGCAAGAAGCCATGCAAGGAGTGAGAATGATCAAGGGCATCAACATCGTCAAGAAGCGCCTCATCCACAAGTGAACTTGGACCATCACCAACACCAAGACCAACATCGTCAAGAAGAGCCGCACCCCCAAGCGATCGTACAACATCAACATCCTCAAGATCGTCATCGACAAGAGATACCAATTCCAAATGCTAACTTGGATCCCCAACACCGCTATGAAGATAATCGACATCATCGTCATGACCTACCTCCACATCGAGCCCGCCGAGTGCCATTGGCCGACAATCATATTGATCTTGAAGACAATGAGGATTATGTGCCGCGCCACCATCAAAGGCATCGTCACCGAGACCGCCATCGACACCATGATGATGATGATGAGGATGATCGCAAGAACCGTTTCAACCCTCCCAAGCTTGTCATTCCTAAGTTCTATGGCACCAACGACCCGGAAGACTATATTGCATGGGAATCCAAGGTCTCCAAGCTATTTCGAGTCTACAAGGTGCCGCAAGACAAACGAGTTGACCTCGCATCCCTCAAGTTTGAAGGCTATGCGCAACTATGGTGGGAACAACTCCAAGCATCCTTTGAAGACCCAATAGACACATGGAATGACATGAAGAAGGAAATGCACAAGCGCTTTGTGCCACATCATTATGCACGCGATTTGTTCAAGAAGCTACAAGAACTCAAGCAAGGTATCAAGACGGTCGACGAGTACTACAAGGAGATGGAGTCCACTCTCTCCCGTGCACACATTGTAGAGTCCGAGGAACAATCAATGGCACGTTTCTTGAACGGCCTCACGTACCCCATCAAGAAGATAGTGGAATTCCAACCTTATGAGAACCTTGTTGAGCTCGTTCATCAAGCCATGAAGGCCGAGCGCCAAGTCGCCGAAGAGCTCAAGTATGTCAAGGCCAAGTCCTTCTTCGCCACTAGAGCTTCATCATCAACACAACCCATGACTCAAGTCCAAGCCCAAGGCAATGCCAAAAGTTCTACACCGCAACCCACTACCACTTCCAAGAAGACGACGCCCTCACCACAAGCCGTCAAGTCATATATCACTTGCTACAAGTGTGGAGGTCAAGGGCACAAGTCATTTGAATGCACCAACAAGAAGGTGATGATAGTCAATGACAATGGAGACTATGAGTCCATGAGTGAAGATGAGTACCACGCATTGAACAAGGTGGCCACGATGCAAAGCTTGGATGACGACGATGACTACATCTATTGTGATGGTGACCCCAACCCCACTCTAGTTGTCACTCGAGTCTTGACTACAATCAACCAAGGTGATGACGCTCAAAGATGCAACTTGTTCCAAACCAAGGCCGGCATCAACGGCAAATCAATCAAGGTAATCATTGATGGTGGGAGTTGTCACAACTTGGCAAGCAAGGAGCTATGTGAGAAACTCAACTTGACGTACAAGAAGCACCCCAATCCTTACCATGTGCAATGGCTTAGTGACTCCGGCACCGTGAGGATCCAACACACGGTTCAAGTATCCTTCAAGATTGGCTCTTATGAGGACACGGTGGATTGTGATGTGGTACCAATGTCGGTTTGCCACTTACTTCTTGGCCGCCCTTGGCAATTTGACAAGGCCGCTACTCATGATGGGCGCACCAACTACTATAGCTTCAAATGGAACAATAAGATCCTAGTGCTCTGCCCAATGACTCCGAGCCAAATCATCGCCGACAATGCCAAGACAATTGTACGAGCGCAAGATAAACAATCCTCTAGTGAGTTGAGTGGTGAGAGAGCGAACCACATTCACGTGAGTGAGAGCCACAAGCCAAATATGAGTGAGAAAGGGAAAAGAGTGAGTCCCGGCGTAGTCTTGTTAGCCACCAAAAGTGAGATGAGGGAGTGAGAGCAAACCCATCCACTTTCCACTACTTGCTCTTATGCAAAGGAGATGGCAAAGAAACTAACGACTTAACCCAAGTTCCTCCGCTATGTTGTCTATTTTGCAAGAATTCAAAGATGTCTTTCCGGATGAGCTACCTCAAGGACTTCCTCCCCTACGTGGAATCGAGCATCGCATCGACCTCATTCCCGGCGCCCCTCTACCCAATAGAGCGCCATACCGCACCAACCCCGAGGAGACAAAGGAGATCGAGCGCCAAATTCAAGAACTCCTCGCCAAGGGACATGTTCGTGAAAGCTTGAGTCCGTGCGCCGTTCCGGTCATCCTCGTCCCCAAGCAAGACGACGCACTCCGAATGTGCATGGATTGCCGTCCCATCAACAATATCACGGTGAGGTATCGACATCCTATCCCACGACTTGATGACATGCTAGATGAGCTTAGTGGTGCCACTATCTTCTCCAAAATTGATTTGAAAAGTGGCTATCACCAAATCCGTATGCATGAAGGAGATGAATGGAAAACCGCATTTAAAACAAAACTTGGTCTTTACGAGTGGCTTGTCATGCCCTTTGGTCTTTCCAATGCTCCTTCAACATTTATGCGTCTTATGAATCACGTCTTGCGCCCTTTCATTGGCAAGTTTGTGGTTGTCTACTTTGATGATATCCTTGTGTATAGCAAATCCTTGCATGAACATGTCGACCATGTGAAGCAAGTTTTGTTGGCCCTTCGTAATGCTTCCCTTTTTGCCAACCTCAAGAAATGCACCTTTTGCACCGACAAGCTTGTGTTTTTGGGTTATGTAGTTTCTTCAAAAGGAATTGAAGTTGACACTTCTAAGATTGAGGCAATCACAAATTGGCCACCGCCAACTAACCTTGCTCAACTTCGTAGCGCTCTTGGCTTGTTTGGGTTTTATCGTCGCTTTGTGAAAGACTTTAGCACAATTGCTTGCCCCTTGAATGAGCTTACCAAAAAGAATGTACCCTTCATTTGGGGCAATGCTCAAGAATCGGCTTTCAATGAACTCAAGAAGAGATTGACCGAAGCTCCTTTACTTGCTTTGCCGGATTTCTCCAAAACCTTCGAACTTGAGTGTGACGCGAGTGGCCTTGGCATCGGTGGCGTCCTCATGCAATGTGGCCGTCCCGTTGCCTATTATAGCGAAAAACTTGATGGTGCTAGCCTAAACTACCCGATATACGACAAGGAACTCTATGCCTTAGTCCGTGTTTTGGAAGTGTGGCAACACTACCTTTGGCCCAAAGAGTTTGTTATCCATTCCGATCATGAATCTTTGAAATACTTGAAAACCCAAGCCAATTTGAACAAAAGGCATGCCAAATGGGTTGAATTTATCGAGTCTTTTCCCTATGTGGTGAGGTACAAAAAAGGCAAGGACAATATCGTTGCGGATGCTCTTTCCCGCAAGATGATCTTACTCACCCAACTTGAAATCAATGTTTTGGGTCTTGATGACCTTAAAGAACTCTATGCTTCCGATTCTTTCTTTGGTCCCATCTTCACCAAGTGCACAATTGACAAAGGTTGCGATGATTTCTACTTGCACAAGGGTTTCTTGTTTAAGGCTAACAAACTATGCATTCCCGAGTCCTCGCTCCGTTTGTTACTTCTACAGGAATCATATAGTGGAGGCCTCATGGGACACTTTGGACGTGACAAGACACTTGCCATGCTATCTACACACTACTTTTGGCCACGGATGACGCGTGATGTGGAGCGCTTGGTGCGCCGTTGCCCAACTTGCCTCAAAGCTAAGTCCACGTTGAACTCTCATGGTCTTTATATGCCTCTACCAATACCACACACACCTTGGTCCGACATTAGCATGGATTTCGTCTTAGGATTACCTCGCACAAAGAATGGCAAAGATTCAATATTTGTTGTTGTCGATCGTTTCTCTAAAATGGCACACTTTATTCCTTGCAATAAGACCAACGATGCTTCACACATTGCAACTTTGTTCTTTAAGGAAATCGTTCGCCTACATGGAGTGCCGAAGACCATTGTTTCGGACCGAGATGTCAAGTTCACAAGCTACTTTTGGAAGGCATTGATGGCAAAGCTAGGAGTCAAGCTCCTCTTCTCCACCGCATACCACCCACAAACCGATGGCCAAACCGAGGTGGTGAATCGAAGCTTATCAACTCTCCTTCGCGCATTAATCAAGCCAAACATCAAAGGTTGGGAGGAATGCATACCGCACGCCGAGTTCGCCTACAACCGTGCATCCCACCGAGCGACCAAGCGAAGCCCGTTCGAGGTTGTCTATGGGTTCAACCCCAACACCGCCCTAGACATCCTACCACTTCCTCTACACGAGCGCACCGACATGGATGTCGACAAGAGAGCCGACTACATGAAGTCGTTACACGAGTCGACTCGAGCAACTCTAGAGGAGCACACCAAACGCCAAGCTAACAAGATCAACAAGTTGAAGAAGCCAATGATATTCGAGGAAGGGGATCTTGTGTGGCTACACCTCCGCAAGGACCGTTTTCCAGATGAAAGAAAATCCAAGCTCGCTCCTCGCGGTGACGGGCCTTTCAAAGTGCTCAAGCGCATCAACGACAACGCCTACAAGATTGATATCCCAACATCCAAGTACTTGGTGCATGACACGTTCAACGTCGCCGACCTATCTCCCTTCCACGACGATGCAGGCGTTCAAGAGGATGACGAGTCGAAGACGACTCTTTCCGAAGGGGGGGGAGATGATGTAGCCCCACAAGTGGACAACACCATGGACACCATGCCGATTGGCCCAATGACAAGATCAAGGGTCAAAGCTCTTCATGAAAAGGTGACCTCGCTCCTCTCGATGTGTGATCTCGACCTCCCTTTGAATTGCTTGCTACCTCATGCCACTACCTTATGTATACTCAGGATCCACCCGGAAGTTGACCCACAATGGAGTCAAGAAGATGGCCAAGAGGAACTCCAAGAAGATGGGCAAGAAGAGGAAGAAGGAGGCGAAGGCTCAAGGAGGAGCCAGCCGGCCTCCAGGCCGGCCTGGGCCGGCCCCCAGGCCGGACCCCCACCCGAGCCAGCCGGCCCCCAGGCCGGCCTAGGCCGGCCCCTAGGCCGGACCTCCACCCGAAGCTGCCGGCCTCCAGGCCGGCCTAGGCCGGTTTCCAGGCCGGCCCTCCACCCGACGCCGCCGGCCTCCAGGCCGGCCTAGGCCGGTTTCCAGGCCGGCCACCCACCCGACGCAGCCGGCCTCCAGGCCGGCCTAGGCCGGTTTCCAGGCCGGCCATCCACCCGACGCAGCCAGCCTCCAGGCCGGCCTAGGCCGGTTTCCAGGCCGGTTCCCCACCTACCTGCCTCGTTTTGTACTAAGACTATAAATAGCTTTCCCTTTCCCCATTTGAGAGGGTAGACTGAATCTGAGACTTGTGAGAGCTATGCTCCTCCTCCCTCGTAGCTAGGGTGCCTCGTTGAGGTAGATCTTGTTGTTGCTACTCTTTCACTGCGGTGTCTCTAGTAGTGCAAACCAATCTTTCACTGCGGTGATTCTATTGGATCGGTGGACCGGCCGGTAAGAGCAATCGGTTTCAACAAGAGTAAGTTTGGCTTTGATTCTTCGATCCAAAGGCTACCTTTTTGAGGGTTTGTTGTTGGGTGGAGTTCTTAGCAGGATTTGCTAGTTATCCTTGTGTTTTGCCCACGAATCTCCCTCGTTTCCCCTCGTGTTCTTCGTGTTCATCCCCGTTTCCCCCTCAAATCCGTGAAGATCGGGCCTAGCCCTACATCAGGGTGGCTATGGATGCCGACAAGGTGGCGGCCGTCGCGGCTTGGGTAACACCGCACTCGCCACGAGCCCTTCGCGGGTTCCTGGGCCTAGCCGAGTACTATCGAAAATTTATCCGGGACTTCGGCCTCATCACATCACCACTCACCCGCCTGCTGCGTCGCGACGCTTTCGCCTAGGATGACGAGGCCACCGCGGCATTCGAGGCCCTGAAGGGGGCCCTCATGACGGGGCCGTTCTCCAGATGCCGGACTTCGCCCGGCCGTTCATCATGGACTACGACGCCTCTGGTGTGGGGTTCGGCGCCGTCCTTCACCAGGGCGACGGTCCTCTCGCCTACTTCAGCAGGCCCTTCGCCGCGCGCCACCTCAAACTCGCGGCGTATGAGCAGGAGCTCATTGGCTTGGTGCAGGCCGTGCGCCACTGGCGGCCCTATCTGTGGGGTCGGTTGTTCCGGATTCGCACGGATCACTACAGCCTCAAGTATTGGACCAACGGCTGTCGACGGTGCCGCAAGATCAGTGGATCAGCAAGCTCTTCGGCTTTGACTTCACTCTCGAGTACCGTCAAGGGCGCCTCAACACTGTGGCGGACGCCCTGTCTCGCCGTGATGCCGACCACGATGTAGCCGACGGCGACACCGAGGGGACGGTGCTATGCATCCGCTCGGGATCCACCTTCGCCCTCTTCGACGAAATTCGCCAGGCCACCGCGGCCGCACCAGACGCTCAGCTTCTGCGGCAGCAACTGGAGGCGGGCGAGTTGGACGAGCCATGGCGCCTGGCGGATGGCTTGCTCCTGCATGGGCGCCGCATCTTCGTGCCCGACCAGAGCGACCTCCGTCACCAGGTGCTGCTGATGGCGCACTCGGCAGGCCACGAGGGTGTCCAGAAGACTCTCCACCATCTCCGCGCCGATTTTTACGTTCCCGGTGATCGGGCCCTGGTCCGAGACTGGATGCGCTCGTGCGAGACGTGCCAGCGTAATAAGACAGAGACCCTGCGGCCGGCGGGGGTGTTGCAGCAGCTGGAGGTGCCATCTCAGGTCTGGGCCGATATCTCCATGGACTTCATCGAGGGCCTCCCCAAGGTGGGCGGCAAATCCGTCATCCTCACGGTGGTCGACCGCTTCTCCAAGTATGCTCACTTCGTCGCGCTCGGCCATCCGTACACTGTCGAGTCTATAGCCCGTGCCTTCTTCGACGACATCGTACGCCTTCACGGGTTTCCCACGTCGATCGTCAGTGATTGGGACCCGGTGTTCACGGGGCATGTATGGCGAGATCTCTTCAGGATGGCGGGGGTGCAACTCCGGTTCAGCACGGCCTTCACCCTCAGACGGACGACCAATCGGAGGTGGTTAACAAGGTGATTGCCATGTATTTGCGTTGTGTCATAGGTGATCGTCCTCGCGCTTGGGTGGATTGGCTTGCATGGGCGGAGTACTGCTACAACACCTCCTATCACTCCGCCTTGCGCGCCACACCATTCGAGGTGGTCTACGGCCACCCGTCCCCGCCCATTCTGCCGGTTGACCCGGCGACGGCTCGGACGAAGGCGGCAAGGGAGCTCCTCCGCAACCGCGATGAGATGCTTGCTGAGGTGCGGCAACGTCTCACGCAGGCCCAACAGCTGGCAAAGCACTACTACGATGGCCACCATCGCGAGGTGGAGTACGCGGTGGGCGATTGGGTGTGGCTGCGCCTTCTTCACCGCTCAACTCAGTCCTTGGACCTGCGGGCGAAGCGCAAGCTAGGTCCCCACTACGCCGGGCCGTTTGCCATCTTGGAGCGCATCGGGCAACTGGCGTATCGACTTCAGCTGCCGGCCGGGGCTCGCATCCACGACGTCTTTCATGTGGGGCTGCTCAAGCCCTATCGTGGGGAGGCGCCAGCCGCCCCGCCAGCACTTCCTCCGACCTCGGATGGCCGTCTTCTTCCGATCCCGGCGAAGGTGTTGCGTGCCCAGCTGCGTCGCGGAGTATGGTACTTGTTGATTCAGTGGGAGGGCCTTCCGGAGGAGGAGACTACTTGGGAGCAGCGGGATGAGTTCCACCAACACTACCCGGACTACCAGCTCGAGGACGAGCTGTTTGCGCAGGCAGGGAGAGATGTTATGACCGGCGTCTCCTATACTCGGAGGAGGCCCAATGGGTAGGCTGAGTAGGGGCTTAGCCCACCAGATTATCTTATTTTCATTATATATAGGAGTTGTAATCGGATGTTGAGAATTAAGCAATAAACATATATTTGTTGCCGACTCCTCAAGGAGTCGGACTCCCAACCCTAGCCGCCACCTCTCCCCTGCGTCGCCTCCTTCTCTCACGCGGCCACGGCGCCGAGTCGCCGTCGACCGCGTCTCGCTCCGTGCCAGCCTAGCTTCATTCCCTACAATCTACGCCCTAGACCCGGTAGGCTAGTTGTTCCTACCATTAAGTGCTAGAGATTTTCAACATTCACTTTGTTGTTGATTTCAAGGTCCTACTGGTTCGATAAATCTCGGTTCGTTAAACGAGAGAAAACTGCTACTAGCTGCAATTCCGCATTCGCTTGGGGCACCACCCAACTCTTTCCAATACACCATCAGCTGACCTTTAGTTGATTAATTAGGTAGGTACACCTGAAAGTGCACACTGCTAGCACCTTTTGCTCCTTGATTGACACCCAGTGGCACGCTAGGTAATTTTGTGATTGAATCAGTGGAGCTTCGTGCACATTGTTTGATTATGCGCAGAGAGTTTCCAGACATGAAATGTCATTGTGCAAACATTTTCCCTATTATGCATGCATGTATTTCTTCTATTTTTGTCCCTGCCTGAATTTGTATTGAATTAATGCAGGTAAGGCCTTTGACATTGCATGGCTTTGTGAGAATCTCCACCTGATTCTGACAGTAGCAACTGTACTGGCCGTGTGGGTAGGCTCGGCTCCTCCCCGACTTGGACTACTGAATGACGAGCTAGTTGGACCGGGCATCCTATGGGATGCAGACAACAACGTCGTTGCGATGAGTTACTCTTGTTGGCCATCGCTGCTGGTGCTCACTCGTGCATGGCTTTGGTGACCTTGATAATGCCTGTTGTGCACAAGTGCAGATTGTGTCTACTGTTTGATGTGTATTCCTTCCATTTTGAGTCTGCTAAATATATACGATGAGTTAAGGCTGTAGCAGCTCAAGTATAATGTTCTCAGGCTTACTTATCGATCTATAGGTGCATGTATGGTATGGAGATGAATTCGTATACAAGTCATATGTATTGTTCTCTAAACTCACATATGTTTTTTTTTCCTTTACTAAGGTTTTCTCATATGAGATACAAAAGAGACAATAGTCATTATATGTTGTATCATTTTCTCCATATTTTCCCACGTGGTTTAAAGGAGTTTTAACAACATATCAAATACAAATCTCCTCATATTTTCCCACAGGGTTTTTGGGGGACAGATTCTAAATATGATGAATTTCAAGATGATGGAATCTACAAAGGACAATGTTTTTACAAGCACATTTTCGTGAGAACACTTTAAAGACAAGCATGGATTAGGGGGAGTGTTAGGAATTAGTTAATTAATTAATTAATTAATTAGCTTAATTAAAGAATTAATCCTTGCTTATGTCGGTTCCACTTTTGGTAACCGCTAGTGGTTCGCCAGTGGTAGTTGTCTTACCGCTGGCGAACAAGACAGGTGTTGCGCCAGTGGTAAACGCGAGCCCGGGTCGTCCCAATGGGGCCAACTACCGCTGACGAAGGTCCACTGCGGTTCGCCAGCGGTAAGTTAAGTACCACTGACGAACAGGAAGCATCGTTCGCCAGCGGTAGCTAGCACCGCTGGGGTCTCCCGTACACACACCTACCGCTGGCGAACGTTTACGGCTGTTCGCCAGTAGTAACGCGAGTACCGCTGGCGCACCTGAAAACGTGTTCGGCGGTGGTAAGTTGGTATTATCCTCACGCGTCTCTCTTTTCTCTCTCTACCTTATCCTTCCTATCTCCACCACTCCTCTAGTCAATCCCCTCCTCCCGGTACACGAGCTCCTCTCGACTGCCCCGTGCTCCTCGTATTTTTGACCGAATCTGGCCATTTTTGCTAACTAATAGCAAAATTGACCGCTGCTGAAAACTATTTCCAAATCTGGCCTCTCGGGTCGGCGCCATCCTCGACGGCACCGAACCAGTGCACGTCGGCGCCAGGCAAACTTAGCCAAAAAAGTTCAAAGGTTTCGGCGCCATTGACAATGGCGCCGACCTCACTTCGGCTGACGGTCAGTCCTGGCGCCGACCTGCACATGTTCGGCGCCATCCTCGTTGGCGCCGACCCCGTGGGCCAGATTTGGAAATAGTTTCCAGTAGCGGCCAGTTTTGCTATTAGTTAGCAAAAACGGCCAGATTCGGTCAAAAATACGTGCTCCTCCGCAAGCAGCAGGCGCTGCGCCCGGGCGGCCGACGGGCACCTCCACGAGCAGTCAGCGGGAGCCACGCAGGGCGTCGTCCACATCACGCTGCTACAGGGAGGGCCGCACCCTGTAGACCAGAGCTGGATCCCCGTCCCCGGCCGCCGTCATGGTCGACGACCTCCACTACTTTCTCCACCGCCGCGTTCAAGGCCTCACGCAAGATCTCCGGCTGCTGCTGCCGTTGAGGTCTTGCTCGCCTGCAAGATCTGTTGCCGCCGACAACACCACTCCGACATGCTGTCGCCGTTCAGGTCTATGTCCTCCTCCTCTCGCTCCTGTTCCCGTTTCCGAGACCTCACCGCTGACTGCATCCCTGTGCCTCCACATCCCCCTCGCCTGCTGGAGCTCCCGTGTCTCCGCCTTCCTGGCCATGGCAGGGCGCCCAAGCAGTAGCAGCAGCATCGGCCGACCACATCTGCTCGATCCCCTTCCTGCAGCTTCGCAGCCCGCGCCGCCACTCGGTCCTGGTTCTCCTATTCCGCTCGCTCCGGCCGCAGGCCCCTGTCGCAGTCACGGCCCTCTGCGTGGCCGACCTGGAGGAATCCGTCAAAGGTACGAGCTAGATCCACCACCATCCATTTCTCTCCCAATCCTCCGTACAATTCTTTGTTCTGATGGAGCTTGGCGATGGGGATGAGTGGTGCAATAGTGCTCTCTAATTTGCCTCCGTACTAAATGAGAATGATTATTTATGCATAACTAGTAGTTGCATTCTAGGTGCTTCTATTTAGTTGTTCATCAGTGTTATTGAAAAGAGGTGGACTGTAATTTTGTTGGAGATATGCCCAAGAGGCAATAATAAAGGTTATTGATAATCATATTTCCCGTTCATGATAAATGTTTATATCCATGCTAGAATTGTATTAAGCGGAAACAAATACATGTGTGGAATATAAACGGTAAATTGTCCCTAGTCTTTCCTCTTATGACTAGTTCGTTTGATTAAGTGATGGTCAGATGTTTCCTAACCATGGATTTATGAATCACTTAATAAACGAAGTTTGTATCATGGGTGATGATGTAATGGACAAGACTCAAATTAAATAGATGTCAAATATAGTTTCCTTATACCATGAGATTATGTCACTCCCGCTTATCGGAGAAGTGCTTTGTGGACATCAAACGTCACTTCGTAACTGGGTGATTATAAAGGTGCCTTTCAGGTTCTCCGATGATAGGTTGTTGGGTGGCATGTTTCAAGACTGGGATTTGTTCGTCCAATAGTTGGATAGATATCTCTGGGCCCTCTCGGTAGTATAGCATCCAAACGCTTGCAAGCATATGACTAAGTGGTTAGTCATAAGGGATCCTATTCTATGGGAACGAGTAAAGAGAAATTGTCGGTAACGAGATTATTCAGATATGGAGATATCGGTGGATTGAATCTCTGACAAGTAATATATCGTGAAACAAAAGGAATCGTATATGGATTAATTGAATCCCGGACATTGAGGTTCGGCTGGTAAAGTACTTCGTCGAATATGTAGGAATTAATATGGGCATCCCGGTCCCGCTATTAATATGACATATTCGCAAACCCGCAGAGTCACACACTTAACGTTCGATGTAGTTAGGGTTCGAGATAAATGATGGTGAGAAAGAATATTGATTCGGAGTCTCGGATAGGATCCCGGACGTCACGAGGAGTTTCGGAGTGGTCCGGAGAATAAGATTCATATAAGTAAAGTGGTTTCCGGAGGTTTGGAAAAGATTCGGGAATTTATCGGTAAAGTACCGGAAAGTTCTACAAGGTTCTAGAGGGGTCTAGAAGTGGGGACCATAGGAGTATGGGGCCCACATGAATTAAAGGGGTGGTGGACTGGCCTATGGGCCAGCCGCACCATGCCCTTGAGGGGCCCATGCGGCAGGGGCTTAAAGCCCAAAGGGGGAGGGGGCCGGCCAGCAAAACCCTAACCCTAGGGCGGCTGGGTTGGGGGCCAAGCCTCCCCCTGCCGCCGGCCCTAGAAGGGGTGGGGCGCAGCCCCCTTTGGCCCCCTATATAAGGAGGGGTAGGGGAGGGGGTGCGACACCCAAGGACCACCCCATAGGTGCCCTAGCCGCACCACCCTCCAACCCTAGCCGCCGCCCCCCTTCCTCCTCCTACGTGTGGATCTCTCGGAGGCGTTGCTCGTGCGGCGCTTGGATAATACATCTCCTCGCGACTAGACGAGTCTAGTTGCGGGGATCGACTAGCCAACCCCTGCCTCGACAAAACACTCACGGTTTTCTTCGAGGGTGAGATTCGATCTCCTTCTTGCTACCAACCTCTCGTAGATCGGATCTAGATGTTGGGTTTATTCCGCTATCTTTGCGTAGGAATTTTTTTTGTTTTCTATGCTGCGACCCTTCAATGGTATCAGAGCCTAGATCTATTCGTAGATGTTGGTGCGATTAGACACAAGTGTTGTGGGCGTTGATATTTTATGTTGCTAACTTTTAGCGTGCACTTTGCATCTTTGCGGTACTGTGAGATTGAAGCGGCCCGGACCAACCTTACTCGTCCACGCACGAGACACCGGTTCCATGACTGACATGCAACTTGTTTTGCATAAGTGGCTGGCGGGTGTCTGTTTCTCTTGCTTTAGTGAAGGTGCAATTTTCAATGGAAGGCCTTTCAAAAGGATGAGTAAATAAGCAACTATTTTATCACCGTTGTGGCTTTGCGTAGATTAGAACGGTTCTATCTAATGACCCATTAGAAGCCACGTAAAAATTGCATAAACAAAGTAGAGGACGTCTAACTTGTTTTTGCAGGGTTTGTGATGTGGTATAGCCCAAGATGTGATTATGTGTTGTATGCAATGATCATGTTTTGTAATTATCACGACTTGCAACCGGCAGGAGCCTTATGGTTGTCTCATATTTATTGTATGACCTGCGTGTCACTTTAAAAACGCCATGTAATTGCTTTACTTTATCACTAAGGTAGCCATAGTAGTAGTTGCAATAGTTGGTGGAGGCAATCATGGTGAAGGCGCCACGAGCTGGTGATGATGGAGATCATGCCGGTGATTTGGAGATGGAGATCAAAGGCACAAGAAAAGGCTATACCATGTCACAATATTATGAATTGCATGTGATGTTAATCCTTTTATGCACCTTATGGTTTATGCTTAGATACGATCTCGACGGTAGCATGATAAGGTGATCCCTCACGTTAATATCAAGAAGTGTTCTCCCCTAGTATGCGCCGTTGCCAAAGTTCGTCGTTTTGAAGCACCACGTGATGATCGGGTGTGATATATTCTACGTTCACATACAACGGGTGCAAGCCAGTTTGCACATGCAGAAATACTACGGTTTCCTTAACGAGCCTAGCATGTATAGACATGGCCTCGGAACACAAGAGCCGAAATGCTAAACACGAGTCGTATGAATGATATGATCAACAGGGAGATGTTCACCTTTTGAAGCTGCACCACTTCACGTTATGATCGGTTGTGGTGTAGTGGATTTTGGATCGTGTGTCACTAAACAACCAGAGGGATGTTGAGTTTAGTGGGAGTTCGTTTTATAATTAGATTATCTTTCGAACAAATCTATCATGAACATAGTCTAAACACCTTGCAAATAATGTTGTAGATCAAATGGCCCTTCCCAACATCACCATGAATTTTAACGCATTCCTAGAGAAAGACAAGCTGAAAGACGATGGAAGCAATTTCTCAGATTGGTTTATGAATCTGAAGATTATCCTCAAAGCTGCCAAGAAACTGTATGTCCTAGATGCACCGCTAGGTGAGGCTCCAGCAGAGGGAGCGGTTGAAGATGTTAGGAACGTCTGGGCAGCCCGCTCTGAGGACCACGAGATAGTTAAGTGCGGTCTGTTGTACGGCTTAGGACCTAAGCTTCAAAAGCGTTTTGAGCACCATGGCGTTCACCAGATGATAGTTGATCTGAAGGCTATGTTTCAGACTCAAGCCAAGGTGGAGAGGTATGAAGCCTCTTCTAAGTTCTTTAGCTGTATGATGGAAGAGAACAGCTCCGTCAGTGAATACGTGCTCAAGATGTCTGGGTACGGTGATCGCTTGGCGCAGCTGGGTGTTGTGATTCCCAATGAGTTGGGGATTGACCGTGTTCTCCAGTCGCTTCCACCTAGCTACAAAAGCTTTGTGATGAACTATAACATGCAAGGAATGGAGAAAACTCTTCCCGAGCTCTTCGCGATGTCAAAAACCGCAGAAGTGGAAATCAAGAAGGAGCATCAAGTGTTGATGGTCAACAAGACCACCAGTTTCAAGAAAAGGGCAAAAGAGACAACCTCAAGAAGGACGGCAAGCGAGCTGCTGTGCCTGCGAGGAAGTCAAGGAAGGGCCCTAAGTCTGATACTGAGTGCTTCTACTGCAAGGGAACTGGACACTGGAAGCGGAACTGCCCCAAGTATCTGGCAGACAAGAAGGCTGGCACCGTCAAACAAGGTATATATGATATACAAGTTATTGATGTGTATTTAACAAGTGATCGTAGTAGCACCTGGGTATTTGATACTGGTTCGGTTGCTAATATATGTAACTCGAAACAGGAGCTGCGGAATAGTCGACGCTTGGCAAGGGATGAGGTGACGATGCGCGTTGGAAATGGATCAAAAGTTGAAGTCATCGCTGTCGGCACACTCCCTCTGCATTTACCTTCGGGATTAGTTTTAAACCTTAATAATTGTTATTATGTGCCTGCGTTAAGCATGAACATTGTATCTGGATCTTTTTTATTGTGAGACGGTTATTCATTTAAGTCTGAAAACTTTGGTATTTCGATTTATATGGATAATACCTTTTATGGTCATGCACCTGAGAGGAATGGTTTATTTCTATTGGATCTCGATAGTAGTGATACACATGTTCATAACATTGATGCCAAAAGATGCAAAGTGAATGATGATAATACCACATATTTGTGGCACTGCCGTTTGGGTCACATTGGTGTAAAGCGCATGAAGAAACTCCATTCTGATGGACTTTTGGATTCACTTGATTTTGAAACTTGCGAACCATGCCTCATGGGTAAGATGACTCGAACACCCTTCTCCGGCACGATGGAGAGGGCAACAGACTTGTTGGAAATCATACATACCGATGTGTGTGGTCCGATGAGTGTTGCAGCACGTGGTGGATATCGTTACTTCTTGACCTTCACCGATGATTTGAGTAGATATGGGTATATTTATTTAATGAAACACAAGTCTAAAACGTTCGAAAAGTTCAAAGAATTTCAGAGTGAATTCGAGAATCATCGTAACAAGAAAATAAAGTTTCTCCGATCCGATCGTGGAGGCGAATATTTGAGTTACGAGTTTGGCATACATTTAAAGACATGTGGAATTGTTTCGCAAGTCACGCCACCCGGAACACCACAGGGTAATGGTGTGTCTGAACTTCGTAATCGAACCTTATTGGATATGGTGCGATCTATGATGTCTCACACAGATCTGCCACTATCATTTTGGAGCTATGCATTAGAGATAGCCGCATTCACTTTAAATAGGGCTCCATCAAAATCCGTTGAGACGACTCCATATGAGTTATGGTTTGGCAAGAATCCAAAGTTATCGTTTCTCAAAGTTTGGGGTTGCGATGCTTATGTGAAAAAGCTTCAACCTGATAAGCTCGAACCCAAATCGGAAAAATGCGTCTTCATTGGATACCCTAAGGAAACTATTGGGTATACCTTCTACCACAGAACCGAAGGCAAGATTTTTGTTGCCAAGAATGGTTCCTTTCTAGAGAAGGAGTTTCTCTCGAAAGAAGTGAGTGGGAGGAAAATAGAGCTTGACGAGGTTATCGAACCTGTTCTTGAGATGCCGAGTAGCGCAGAACTGGAAGTTGTCCAGAACAGCCATCGCCACCTTAAGAAGGAGCAAATGATGTTGATCATGCTGCTCCAGTCAAAGTTGCTATTGAACCTCGCAGATCAACGAGGGAACGTACCGCCCCTGATCGGTACAACCCCGTCATGAGTGTCATGTTGTTAGACAATGATGAACCTGCGAATTATGAGGAAGCAATGATGAGCCCAGACTCCGATAAATGGCTAGGAGCCATGAAATCCGAAATGGAATCCATGTATGAAAACCAAGTATGGACTTTGGTGGACTTACCGAACGACCGTAAGGCCGTTCAGAACAAATGGATATTCAAAAGAAAGACAGACGCTGACGGAAACGTCACCGTGTGTAAAGCTCGACTTGCCGCAAAGGGTTTCCGACAAATTCAAGGAGTTGACTACGATGAGACATTCTCACCCGTAGCGATGCTGAAATCTGTTTGGATTATTTTAGCAATTGCCACTTTTTATGATTATGAAATTTGGCAAATGGATGTGAAAACCGCGTTCCTTAATGGTCATATTAAGGAAGAGTTGTACATGGTACAGCCCGAAGGTTTTGTTGATCCAAAGGGTGCTAACAAGGTATGCAAACTTCAGAGATCCATCTATGGACTGAAGCAAGCATCGCGGAGTTGGAATCTCAAGTTTGATGAAGTGATCAAAGGGTTTGGATTTATCCAAACTTATGGAGAAGCCTGTATTTACAAGAAAGTGAGTGGGAGTTCAGTTGCATTTCTAATACTATATGTGGATGGCATATTATTGATTGGAAATGATGTTACACTGCTTGAAAGTGTAAAGTCTTATTTGAATAAGAGTTTTTCAATGAAAGACCTTGGTGAAGCAGCGTACATTTTAGGCATAAAGATCTACAGAGATAGGTCAAAGCGCCTAATAGGGATTTCACAAAGTACATACCTTGACAAGGTTCTGAAGAAGTTCAGAATGGAAAATTCAAAGAAGGGGTTCTTACCAATGTTGCAAGGAAAGGTTCTGAGTAAGACTCAGAGTCCTGTTACGGCAGAAGATAGAGAGATAATGAACAATGTTCCTTATGCCTCTGCGATAGGCTCTATCATGTATGCCATGCTATGTACTAGACCAGATGTGTGCCATGCTGTAAGTTTGACTAGCAGGTACCAAAGTGATCCAGGAGTGGAACACTGGACAGCTGTCAAGAATATCCTTAAGTATCTAAATAGAACTAAGGAAATGTTTCTCGTTTATGGAGGTGACCAAGAGCTTGTCGTAAGGAGTTATGTCGATGCTAGTTGGGACACAGATCCGGATGATTCTAAATCTTAGTCCGGATACATGTTTATTCTGAATGGTGGCGCTGTGAGTTGGAGGAGTTCCAAGCAGAGCGTGGTGGCGAAATCTTCAACAGAAGCGGAGTATGTTGCGGCCTCGTCGGCAGCAAGTGAAGCAGTCTGGATGAAGGAGTTCCTCTTAGAGCTGAGCGTGGTTCCAAGTGCGTCAAGACCTCTAGCCCTGTATTATGATAATACAGGTGCAATAGCTCTTGCCAAGGACCCGACTTCACACAAGAATACCAAGCATATTAAGAGCCGCTATCACAATTGGCGTGAGAATGTCAAGGATGGTGACATAGAGATTTGCAAGGTGCATACGGATCTGAATGTGGCAGACCCGTTGACTAAACCTCTTCCACGAGCAAAACATGATCAACACCGAGAGGCCATGGGTGTTAGATTGCTACAAATGTAAACTAGATTATTGACTCTAGTGCAAGTGGGAGACTGTTGGAGATATGCCCAAGAGGCAATAATAAAGGTTATTGATAATCATATTTCCCGTTCATGATAAATGTTTATATCCATGCTAGAATTGTATTAAGCGGAAACAAATACATGTGTGGAATATAAACGGTAAATTGTCCCTAGTCTTTCCTCTTATGACTAGTTCGTTTGATTAAGTGATGGTCAGATGTTTTATGAATCACTTAATAAACGAAGTTTGTATCATGGGTGATGATATAATGGACAAGACTCAAATTAAATAGATGTCAAATATAGTTTCCTTAGACCATGAGATTATGTCACTCCCGCTTATCGGAGGAGTGCTTTGTGGACATCAAACGTCACTTCGTAACTAGGTGATTATAAAGGTGGTTTTCAGGTTCTCCGATGATAGGTTGTTGGGTGGCATGTTTCAAGACTGGGATTTGTTCGTCCAACAGTTGGATAGATATCTCTGGGCCCTCTCGGTAGTATAGCATCCAAACGCTTGCAAGCATATGACTAAGTGGTTAGTCATAAGGGGTCCTATTCTATGGGAACGAGTAAAGAGAACTTGTCGGTAACGAGATTAATCAGATATGGAGATATCGGTGGATTGAATCTCTGACAAGTAATATATCGTGAAACAAAAGGAATCGTATATGGATTAATTGAATCCCGGACATTGAGGTTCGACTGGTAACGTACTTCGTCGAATATGTAGCAATTAATATGGGCATCCTGGTCCCGCTATTAATATGACATATTCGCGAACCCGCAGAGTCACACACTTAATGTTCGATGTAGTTAGGGTTCGAGATAAATGATGGTGAGAAAGAAATTGATTCGGAGTCCCGGATAGGATCCCGGACGTCACGAGGAGTTCCAGAGTGGTCCGGAGAATAAGATTCATATAAGGAAAGTGGTTTCCGGAGGTTTGGAAAAGATTCGGGAATTTATCGGCAAAGTACCGGAAAGTTCTAGAAGGTTCTAGAGGGGTCTAGAAGTGGGGCCCATAGGAGTATGGGGCCCACATGAATTAAAGGGGTGGTGGACTGGCCTATGGGCCAGCCGCACCATGCCCTTGAGGGGCCCATGCGGCAGGGGCTTAAAGCCCAAAGGGGGAGGGGGCCGGCCAGCAAAACCCTAACCCTAGGGCGGCTGGCTTGGGGGCCAAGCCTCCCCCTGTCGCCAGCCCTAGGAGGGGTGGGGCGCAGCCCCCCTTGACCCCCTATATAAGGAGGGGTAGGGGAGGGGGTGCGGCACCCAAGGACCACCCCATAGGTGCCCTAGCCGCACCACCCTCCAACCCTAGCCGCCGCCCCCTTCCTCCTCCTACGTGTGGATCTCTCGGAGGCGTTGCTCGTGCGGCGCTTGGATAATACATCTCCTCGCGACTAGACGAGTCTAGTTGCGGGGATCGACTAGCCAACCCCTGCCTCGACAAAACACTCACGGTTTTCTTCGAGGGTGAGATTCGATCTCCTTCTTGCTACGAACTTCTCGTAGATCGGATCTAGATGTTGGGTTTATTCCGCTTTCTTTGCGTAGGAAATTTTTTTTTCTATGATGCGACCCTTCAAATTTCTCTTGTCTATGATAGAAGTTTTAGTTACCGTGAAAATTGACAAATTAATGAGTATTCTATTAATTATGCCTAGATAGATTCGACTGATTATTATGTCGTACATATTTCTGTGTTGGGTGATCACTACTAGGGAGAAGGCCATTAGTGGCGCACCAGTATAGGGTTTCTGTGGCGCATCCTGGAAATGGTGGGATGCGTCACAGAAATCTCGCCACTAAAATATATTTCTGTGGCGCACCCTCGGTACGCCATAGAAATAAGCTGTGGTGCGCCACAGAAATATTTCTGTGGCGCGTCTGTTGCCTATTCGCCACAGAAAATTAAAAAGATGCGCCACAGAATAATATAAATGTATTTTCGATTTTCTGCTGCCTGCTGTACAAATACAGGTATATTACAGAAAATACAAGTATATCACATTACAGGAAATACATGTATATTACAGGAAACAGGAAATACAGGTATATATTATAGAAAATACAGGTATATCACATTACTTAGAGCCTGAGATACATAATTTTTACACAAGTATGATACAAAAGTTAATCGTGTCACACAATAATTACAAGTGCCGAATTTTTAACATCGTTTCACATTACAAATGAATAGGTCACACCGCCTACACTAGGATCCGTGATGATGGTGAGGAAGAGCGGGGAGGACGATCATGGATCCTTCTTCTTCGTCGGCGCCGGGAACGGTTTGCAGCCCTCTTTCGTCGTCCACGTCCTGGTGTCCTGCTGAGCCTCTAGGGATTGGGATATAAATATATTGGTTAATAATACAAATCTAAGTGGACAAGTCTATAATAAAGAAAATAAAGAAGCACTTATTGCTACCTCTGACGTTGTGTAAGGACCCCCGATGATTGTTGACATCTTCGACGATGATTTGCGATAACTGCACCTGGATGCGATGGAAGTCTTCTCTAAGATCGGCATCGGTGATATCCCCCGCACATTTGGTCCATTCTTGGAGGCTAGATGGCAACTTCATTTTCTCAGCATCCCGGACAAACCCTTTAAGGTGATGGAGGGCGTAGAAGGCCTCCTTCACGCTGCCAGACTTCTGCTTGATGCAGCAGAACTCGGTCACATGCTTGAACCGGTGTGTGCCGTCATTGCTGAAAACGTCTTGCTTCTTTTCGAAGGGGCCTCCCTTTTTGGCGTAGCCCTCGAGAGCCTCATCGAGAACACCCTTTAGCTTGGTGTAGTCTTTCTTCATATCCAAACTCCCCGAGTCGAGAAAAGTGGCACTGGACCACCTCGGGTTCAGGACGACGAGTGTGCAGTACTTGTTCCTGCTCAACACAATTGAAACGAAATGTTGGAAAGGATCAGCAATGGAACAAATCTACAAGAAAGCATAAGTTACGACGGCGGCGAGCGGATGTGTACTTACTCGGGAAAGAAAGGCAGAAGAATGTTGTTCTTCCTCTTGTTGGTCAGCATGAACCTCCGGAGGTACTCTGTCGCCTTGGTCCGTGTCGCTGATCCTTCCACCAGCTGGCAGTCACGCATCTAGTAGGGATCCGCTACCGCGACGGACTGGGTATTATCTCTCTTGATCTTCATCGCCATATCGAGCGCGTATAGGCGGACCAAGTTATAGTCCAGCCGTCTAGAGTGAAAGAGATTGAAGACGTCCTCGTACGCTATGAAGAACGGATTCGCGGGGGCATCATGGATGAAGTCCAAGTCCATTGGCACCCTGACCGTGAACACCGGGTAATTTGGCTCCTTGTCTTGAAGAAGGAGGCGCTCTAGCACCAAGACAGATTCATGCAAAGCGTGCATGGATCCACGTGCGAGGCAGAGCAGCTCCGGAGGCAGTATCGCTTTACCAGCTTCATGAACTCGGGTCAAGCCATCCGCACGGGGTGATACCGTGTCTTCATGACCCCGGATAGTCTTAGGAGCTGGCTGGCTCGCAGAGGCGCCTGGCCCCCTCTTTCTCTTCTTGTCCTTCTTCTTCATCTCGGGGATGGTGAGGGTGGTCGGGGTGCGGACTCCGGGAAAACCGTCTTACGTAGTGTACCAGGGCTGAAAATGGTAGACGGTAATTTGCGTAGAGCTTGATCGCCGGCCTCCAGAGGCGTGTCTTGAGATAAACCCTGGAAGTCCAGGCGCTGCGTGCATGTACTGGGACGAGCAGGTTGATCGCCTTGAGCGCGGAAGGGTTCTTCATCCATAGGAGGCATGTACATGTCCACGCTGGCGCCAGTGTTGAGGTAGCCCTCGACGTCGACATCATCACCATCGTCGTCGTTGGCATCAAGTTGAGGTGCATTGGCAGCGCCTTTGGATGGTTGCGGTACAGACGCTCCCAACAGTTTTTGGTGGCGGCTGCTGGTGGCGACGACCGCCGGTTCCTTCTGGGTGGCGGTGATGGCTGCAGGCTTCGAGGAGGGCCGAACGATCGGGGGCCTCGAGGTGGCGCCGGTGGTGCGCCTTAACCCTAGAAGACCAGTCCCAAGACGAATCTGGGTCTTCGGCCATTTCATCGGCCACTTGATGCAATCTTTAAGGACCATGTGATCATCGTCGGCTCCCGGAGGTTGAATGGGGGGCTCGACGTCGCAAAACTCAGGCACTATCTTAACCAACCTGACCCTCATCACGTCCTCGTCCATTTTACTGTGGTGCATATCGCGGCTCATTGGTTGTACGACAGTGCCCTGAGCACAGTCCTTCAACTCGCCGCCGGGCACCAACCTATGCAGTAGTATGCAAGGCATGTCCTGAGTCAAAACATGTTGGGCATCATGAGATGGCAGTCATCATAGGCATAGTTATAGAAGATTCCGCGGACTAACTAATTAGTTACCTGGGTGATGGCGTCGAGCTCGGCAACTGTCGAGACAAGGGCGCCGGTGCCGGCGGCCGGCCTATCATTCTCCGGACGCTCGATTGCATTATGAAGCACAGCCGCCGCCGGCTGCGGCTCGGTATCTTTCGCGGTAGGGGGCGTCGTTGCGTTGGGCTGTGGGGTCGTCAGGTCCGGCGACACGTTTTGGTTCATGATGGAGTTGCTGCCGCTGACGCTGGGCACGTATATCGGCCCCTGTCGACCAGCCGCATTCCAAGCAGCAAACCCCTCCATCAACCCAGGGGGTAAGAAACTTTTCAGCTTCTCGTCCACTAACCGCTCAACAGTGGCGGAGTCCACTATTTGACTCTCTAGTGTCTCCACCTTCTTCCTTAGCTCCACAACCTCGGCTTTATCCTTACTCGGCCTCCTCCTCTCCTTTTTCGTCTTGGCGTCCGAGTGGTAGTAGTTGATGAACTTCATGCTCGTACCGAAGCCGGACACACGGCCAGCTGACGTCGGCGGCATCGACTTGTCCCTACCCTTGTAGGCGTTCGTCGCCCTGTTGAAAGTCGTGTCCCACGGCTCCGTCGACCCCTGGGACGACGGGCCGCCGACCTCAGCGTCAGCCTTCAACTCTGCCTCCTGCAGACAAATTAGGCATTAATTTAGATATTTGGCTTCGTTATCTAACTAGATCAACGCAATGGACTTTGAGATATCCACGGTAATTAAATTCCTTACCAGATACTTCTCGAAATCCTTCACCGCCTCATCGTCGGTAACGAATTCCCCCGTGGTCTTGTCCAGATAGTAGCGGGACCGGACAAAGAACCTCGTCTGCTCGTCCGTGATTTTTTCCCACGGGTTCTCTTTTCCGAAACGTGCATACTCGGCATCCTCCTTGTCCCAAATGGGCTTTTTTCCTCGGTAACCGCCGCTTCCACAACGGTGGTTACCTATGTTTTGCTCCCGCATGTCCTTCCCCCACTTGGTCCATTTTTTAGCCTCCTCAGTTCTTAAGGACAACTTGAATTCCTCGAACTCTTCTTGGTCGAGCATCGGCTCTTTGGCTTTTATCTCCTCCCAGCTGAGACCCTTGTCAATCTTCTGCTTCACCCGGAATTTCCAGCTGCTCAAGGCGGTGCTCATCTTTGAGATGGCTAAACTGTCCACCTTTTTGTTGAACTGACTCCAGGGAACATGTACCGTTGGTGAAGCTTCTGGAGGAGGACGTCGCGCAAAGCCTTATTGGCCGTGCTTCTGATGTCCTTCGTGTTGATGGACACGCTTTCCCGGAGGATGCACCCTAGTTGCATGCTGTACCCTTTGGCAGGGGCCTCAGGCGCCACTGGTAGGCCACTTGGCGTGACCTCGGTGAAATGGTCTGTCACATTGGCGAGCACTTGAGGTGTCCTATCCCTCCTTTCCTTCTTCTGCTTCGGAGCGGTCGGGTCGCCACCACCATCCGTGTGGTCGCCGCCATCGGTGGTGGTGGTGTCATCCTCATGGCCGCCACTAGCAGCTCCATCGGTGGTTTCGGCGTCGTCGCCCTCCGGGGCGTCTTGCTCATCGTCGGCACGGTGGCCACTAGCAGCTCCGGCGGCGGCGGCCTCCTCCAACTCCTGGGACGCTTCCCAGAACGACTTGTTGGCGTCTCTAGCTATTTCTTCGACGCTCATCTTCTTAGAATGGCCCGCGGAGTCCGACATGTTTGCACTTAATTAAAAAGAGGCAAAAAGTTAGTATAACAAATATAAGAAAAAAATCAATTAATTAAGTACTAAGATACCCCGGCCCATGCATTAGTCGCAATACCCCATATGTCCCTTTTTTAGCAAAGTCATGCCAAAATTCACGAAAAATTTCGGCATGACCTTTGCTAAAAAAGGGACATATGGAGTACCCGAATTTGCCGGAACGGAAGTTAATCGACATTCCGGAAAACTCAAGGGCCTCTCGGGGTACCTGCAAACATTTCACAAAAATATCGATCCACATCTCCGGCCGACATGTCCACGACACGATGGTCGGAGCACAAACAACCACGACAAACTCCACGACACGATGGTCGGAGCACAAACAACCTCACCTGTAAATTTTTCACACACAAGGGCGTCTTCTTGCCTAGCACACACAAGCACCTCTGCACCTGTACAACCAAAAAAAAGAAAAGGAACATATTTTTAGCATCAATAAAGCATCTAATAACAAAATCAATAATAACATATGTCAATAATAACAGAATTATTATGCATCCATCATCTAAAGCATCTAAAGCATCAATAATAACAGGATTATTATGCATCCATCATCAATAATAATTCTGTTTACTTTGTTGTTTTGTTAGGGATCTGTGAAAAACATAAACCTAACTTGACAGGAATATACAAGATCGATATATTTTTGTAAATGCAAAACTAAATGCACTAGCTATTATTTTTTTGTTCCTACTGTCCCTTATTGGCTGTCACTGCTATTTAAATATGGTGAATAAATACAATGACACCTAGATTGGAACAACTAGGTTAAATGATCATGTAGCTAATTTTTTGTTCTAAGTATGACACCTAGATTGGCTGTCACTGCTATTTTTTTGTTCTAAGGATGACACCCAGATTGCTACTTAAATGATCATGTAGCTAATTTCCTTTTCCACTTCTCTATTTCCATGAATCTCAACTAGGTTTAATATGTACAAAACACCTAACAGGTTTGTCTAGTTAAACCGAAGCTGCTACACTGAGATCAATATATTTTTGTAAGTGGAAAACTAAATCCACTAGCTATTATTATCGTTCATACTGTCCTATATTGGCTAGTAGAAGAATTCTTTTTGCACTAAACATGAACACAAGTTTAGAGGAAGCAGGGTACAACAGGAGCATCCTAAAAACTGTGAAACTGTTACTTGTTCAAGTCCATGTGGCGGGAGCATCCTAAAACACACTATCAGAGGTTCAAAAAAATTAAACCTAAAACACCTAGCAAAAATTAACCTAAAATTACTGCATTTATGATAGACACTATCAAGCACTAGAGAATCCCACCATACACAGCATCACAGCATCAAGCATCACAACATCTAGCATCACACAGCATCCAGCATCAAACTTGGGCTTGGGATTTTAACAAACACCTAGGGTGAAGCTCTAAGGTAGGGGAAGGAGGAGAGGGAGAGGGGCAGCACCTTAGGAGGGAAGGGAGGGGAGGTCGTCGAAGGCGGTGGAGGTGCTCCTTGTGGGCGCGGTGGAGGTGATCCTTGTGGGCGCGGTGGAGGTGCTCCTCGTGGGCGCGGTGGAGGCCGGTGCTCCTCGTGGGCGCGGTGGAGGCCGGTGCTCCTCGCGGGCGCGGTGGCGGTGCTCCTCGTGGGCGCGGTGGAGGTGCTCCTCGTGGGCTGGGGCGGCCGGCGGCGGTGAGTTGGGGCGGTGGTGGTACGGCGGCCGGCGGTTGGGCGCCGAGGGGGCGTGCGCGCGGGTTTGCGAAATTTGGGAAAGGAGAGGCCGGCGCAGGGAGGGCCCACATGTAAGTGGGCGCAGAAAAATTCTGTGGCGCATCCCTTCCTACGTGCGCCACAGAAATTTGATATTCTATGGCGCATCCTCTTTAGAGATGCGCCATAGGATTAGGTGGCCTAAAAATTTAAAACATGGTGTTGCTGTTTCATGACACCAACAACTACATAGCCCAGTGGTTAGCAAGCTGAAACTTGGGGCAGCCAGGTTCGAATCCTGGCTGTCTCAAATTTTAAAAAAAATTGGTTAAATTTAAAGAAAGAACACACACATATTTGTTATTCTTTTTAATGATATTTTTTCTTTTCAAAAATAATTTTTGGTTAAATTTAAACAAAGAACACACACATATTTGTTAATATTTTTAAAGAAAGAATAGACACCTTTAGTAGGGATAATACAATTTTTTTTGGTTAAATTAAAGAAAGAACACACACATATTTGTTATTCTTTTAATGATATTTTTTTCTTTTCAAAAAATTTTTTTGGTTAAATTTAAAGAAAGAACACACACATATTTGTTAATATTTTTAAAGAAAGAATAGACACCTTTAGTAGGTATAATACTAAAACAAATTGGTTAAATTTAAAGAAAGAACACACACATATTTGTTATTCTTTTTAATGATATTTTTTATTTTCAAAAAATAAATTTTTGGTTAAATTTAAAGAAAGAACACACACACATATTTGTTAATATTTTTAAAGAAAGAATAGACACCTTTAGTAGGTATAATACTAAAAAATTTGGGTTAAATTTAAAGAAAGAACACACACATATTTGTTATTCTTTTTAATGATATTTTTCTTTTCAAAAATAAATTTTTGGTTAAATTTAAAGAAAGAACACACACATATTTGTTATTCTTTTTAATGATTTTTTTCTTCTCAAAAAATAAATTTTTGCTTAAATTTAAAGAAAGAACACACACATATTTGTTAATATTTTTAAAGAAAGAATATACACCTTTGGTAGGTATAATACTAAAATTTATATGCTGCCACTTTTGTATTTCTGCACAGCAATTCTGTGGCGCATGGAACAAGATGCGCCACAGAAATGCTACTTTCTGTGGAGCACGCAGCTGGATGCGCCACAGAAAGTCGTATTTCTGTGGCGCATCTTGTTCCATGCGCCACAGAAATGGCTCCCTCAATTATTGGTGTCGGGGCCCACCTATATTTCTGTGGCGCATGGGTCCAAATGCGCCACAGAAAAACAAATTTTTGTGGCGCATCTGTCTACATGCGCCATAGAAAAGGTGGGGTAGGATGCAATCCAGCCGTTGGTTGTGGGGCCCACTAATTTTCTGTGGCGCATGTGCGCTGGTGCGCCATAGAATAAACTAATTCAGTGGCGCATTTCTTAAATATGCGCCACAGAAAGGGGACGATTTCTGTGGCGCACCTCCAACGGTGCGCCACAGAATATTTTCTGTGGCGCACGGCCACTTTGGTGCGCCACAGCATAGCTATCCACCTATAGCTAGTTTCCTAGTAGTGTATCCTGAGCCCCAACACACTACTTGGGACCTGTCGTGAAGCGCTAGCGGCCGGAGGAGGCATCCCTCCGAAGCCTAAGAAGACGCGGAAAAGAACTAGGAAGAGTGACTATGCATCCGCCAGCCAGCCGTCGCAGCCTCCAAAGCCGAAGCAGGGTGCCCATGCCTCCAGCAGCTAGCCGGCGGCTCCGCGGCCGATCCGGTTTAAGGATGGGCCAGGACCCAGCAAAGATGTTACGCAGGAAATGCATATTGCGGGTCGACCGATGGTACCCCGTGACGTGCTCCAACTCATGAGTGGGGATATGCAGATGCTGCATGAGCGTGTTCTGACATGAGAGCTGGATCTTCTTAAAATGAAAGATCCAACACACCCACACCCGCTTTTCACTGCCAAGGTGCCAGAGGCAGTTGATGGCTTTTGCAAACAAGACCCAGCTGATTTGATTTTCGTGCGATTTGATGACATCTTCAAGATGTTTAACCTCATGCGGCTCCATCCTCATTTAGTCCGCCTATTTTGGCTCAGTACAACCCACCAGTTCTTAAAAGAGAAGATCGGGGGCGTCGCGATAGCGGACCCCTACTACATGATCGAGACCAACTTCAGAAGCCAAGATGGCTGGCAATTTATGTCGAAACACCTCGAAGAAATCATGGTGGAGAATAAGTGGAAGGATTACATTCTCTTGCCTTACTATCCCGTGTAAGTAGTCATTCTCTACGCCACAATGAAGATGCTTCATTAGATTTCTATCATTATTTTTCTAACACTCTGTCTAAATTGCTTTGCCCAGAGACAAGTACTGCGTCCTGCTCTTTCTTTGCCCAACATATTCCGTAGTCACATATTTGGACTCGGGTAGGGAGGACAAGCCGAAAGACTACACCAACCTCAAGAAGGCTCTGGATAATGCTCTAGTTGGCTTCAGTATCAGGGGAGGCATCTTCAAAAGGAAGAGACCTGGAAGAGGAGGTGTGCTATCATTCCACCACATTATCAACTTTGCGTGCGTCACGAAACCAAAGAACAGCGAGAGGGATGCCTACTAGGCCATCCATCAGATCAGTGCCTTCGTACGGGATGAAGAGAAACTCAAGTTGCCAGATCAACTCCAACGCTGGGCCGCACACTTGGCAACGATCCATGATCGTGATCTCCAACAAGAATTCTATCGCATCCAGGAGACGTTCGCGTGGATCATAGTACACGATGTCTGCACCGTTGGAGGCATGTTCTACTACGACGGCGCTCCACTCGATAATGCGGAGGTGGAACGGCGTATAAAGGCACAAGGCGACATCCGGCCCTTCACGACAACGAAAGACGGCGTCCGCCCCTTCCCGGCCCTGAAGACCGTCGACGCCTAGCTTATCTTTCATTATGTTGTCTAGCTGTGTATAGCTTATGTTCAAACAATCGATGAAATTTGTGTTTGTAATGTGATGATCTAACTTGCTACTCGATTCCGATGGAGACACATGTGTGATGTATATAATTTTGTCTACTTATATATATTTTCAGTTATAATGCATGTGATCTATGTATTTTATTTTGCAAAATGTATTATAGAATATATGTCTATAAATACCTGTATTAGCATCTGTATAAATACACAGTATATAAAAAATATAGAAAATACCTTAGCCGTGGCGCACCTGTCAGTGTAGCCGTGGCGCACCTTACCCGTGGCGCATGATGGGGCTGTGCGCCACGGGTATGCTTCATTAGCCATGGCGCACACCCAAGCCTGCGCCACGGCTAACTACGCGTGGCGCACCTGGTCCTGTGCGCCACGGCTAACGTAATGTACCCGTGGCGCACCGAGCTGCCTGCGCCACGGCTAAAAATTACCCGTGGCGTGGCAATCAGTGGCGCAGGCCCCTGCGCCATGGGTAAGCAATTTTGGTGCGCCACGGGTAAGCATTTTCCTTCTAGTGACTCCCACATGTGGTTAGTGCACTCAGTCTTGGATCAGCGGAAAAAAACTCGGGTCCTAGGCGACACTAGCAGAACAAAACACCACGATTGGCCTCCTGCCGGTGTCTTATCTTTATTAAGTATTCCCATCGCAACAGAAAATTAAAGATTAACATGTGAGTTGAGCCTAGCTATCATATTAAAAACAAGACTAGATAAAGAGATAATAGGACTCGAGCAAAGCACCTAAGCATGAACTAGGACTCGCAAGGTTAACAAGGTAACCAAGCAACAGGGTAATAGGATGTGGGGGTGTGGCTTATCATGGCTGCAAGGTAAACATCTGGATAGAATCGAGACACAAGCATCGTAACATAATGCTAGCAAGGAACAAAAGATAGGAGTAAGAGACGGAAACACAAGCAAATATAGCAAGTGAGTAGTCTTGCATGCAAACTTGGTGGAGGTAGCAGAACCTGACGTTGCTCACATCAACTCAACGTCCTATTTCCGAAGAAGCAACGAACGCTGGAAGGCGCAGAAATGCATTTTACTACTACGGCAAAAGATCCGGCATGTAGATGACATGAATGCATGACAAACTAAATGTGATCCAATTTTATCCTAACACATGGCAAATCATTTTAAATGGGATCGGTGCACAATATAGATGCACCGGACAAACCCCATAATTAAAGTAGGTGGATTTAGTTCAGCTAAATGAACAATTGTTCGATGTTGATTAAGCATGCATGATTTGATATAAGATACACATATAGGGTATATAAGGCTAGGGTTCGGGTCACACATCGGATCGAGGATCTTCGGGTTCGAAGCCACCATCTTCGGACCGTAGAGGAAGTAGTCGAAGTAGTCGTGGCCGAACTGCATCATCAACACCATCGGCATCGGGGTCGTGTAGTCGAAGTAGTCGATGTCGCGGAAGTAGTGGTTCACGAGGCGTCGTCGTAGCGGACCTTGGCGTTCCAGTCTTCGGGGTTCACGGCCTTCACAGACACGCACGAAGGAGGCCAACACCACAGAGAGCAACGACGATTCAAATGCACGTGGACGGTCGTCTGGAACATGGCATCAGGAACGGTCGGGGGTCACACAACAACACCACCGGGCACAAACAGGAGGACAACCGCACTGCACCAGCAGCAGGAAATGGTCGCGACGTGCTTGTTGCATCCAACCAGAGGAGGGCCACATAAAGGAGGAGGTCGACGCGGGGAGGGCCAGCACACTAGTAGGAAAACGCTTATAGGTGAAAAAAATAGTCGTGGCGCTGTCGTGGTGGTACACAAACAGATGCCATAGGTAGGCTTATCTTGGGGCCGATGGACGCTGGAGGTACCGGGGAGGGTAGGTGCGTGTAGAGACGGACACGGAAAGACACAAACACACACCAATTTACCCAGGTTCAGGGCTCTCGTGAGGAGATAAAACCCCTACTCCTGCTTGTCTGATCTTTATATGGTGGATACACTTGAGCTACACAACGCTCCTTGAGTTGTATGGGAAGAACTATGAGCTGAGGGCGCTATACCGAGTCTCGGAGTGGCTCTGGAGCTCTCCTGAAGACACTAGTGTTCAATGAAGCAGCGTTTCGAGTCTAATGAGGCGTGTCTGTAAAAGGAACCCCTGGTGCTCCTTATATAGGGAAGCCCAGGGCACAAGTTAGGGCTGACGTTTGTGCTGGCGTAGGCAGCACAGTGGCCACGACCGGCCCTCTGACTGCTTCGGTCATCATGATGTAGCACGTCCAATCTGTCTACTCCCACGCACTGCTCCCTGACACTGCTTCGGTCAGCAGCATGGAGGCCTGACAGCCCATACTGCAACCTCCGAGTCATGGACTGGCAGCGCGTCACGTCCCGCTAGTGGCACGATGCCTGCCCCGTGATTGTAGGGACAAGACGTGAACCTTGACCCTGCTCCGGGATAACCTCCTCTTCTCCATATCCGACATAGGCGTGCCAGATATTTCTTAACTCGGTTTCGTCCTTCCTGCACATAAGAAGAACAACGGAGACTCCGACATATAACTTGCATGATCCGACATACGGGTATGTCGGTTTAGCCTTAACCCGGTCGACTTCAAGTATGCCGATATGGTATGTCGGTTATTGTTGACCCGGTCAACTCCGGGTCTACTTGTACCTCGGCATCTTGACCCCATCCGGGGGTTGCCCCCCGACATTAGTCCCCGAAGCTGGCGTGGTCCTGCAACCTCGGCTGAAGGGCCGCGGCAGGTTTACCCGAAAACCAGCATTTCTAATATAAAACCGACATAACATATGCCGGCAAAATTCATATGTCGGAGAGCGATTTGCATCCCAACTTGATATCTCATCTTGTGTCGGATCGTTCCGACTTACGGGGAAACCCTTTGGCTCCTCCGAGTCATTGGTTTGTTACGTGACAGAGCATCTCTGCGCGATGCCTCGGTTTTTGCGCATGGATTGACATGCCACTGGCACGCTTGCCACACGTGTCACATCTGTCACTCCGGCCGCTGTGCCCACGCTAGCACTTAAGTGCACTTGGACCGTGTCCCCGCGCGTCGCCTCGGGTCCTGCCCGATCGGGTGCGCCGCAGCGAGCCGTTGGCTCCCTGTGGCCCATCGTGGGGTAAATCGTGCGGCAGTTACGCGATCGCGAGGATCGTGGCGGAGATCGTGGGGTAGATATTCCCCGTCTGTTGCGGGGATCGTGCGCAAAAGATCTTGTAACAGCCCCATATTAGTACCCTAAAATATGGGCCAATTTTTCACTTTTTGTTTTGCATTGCATCATGGCATCCATTTAAAATTGATGATCTAAAATAAATCAACACTTGTAAAATTAAAACAAACAAAGCCAAAACCCTTCCTCAAACTTCCAAACTAACTGCATTGCCCAAAATGGCCAAATCAAATGCAAAGCTCAAGTTGGAAAAATACATTATTCTTGAGTCTCCAAATTGTTCAGGAAACTCAAGGATATATTTTATAAAATAATTGCCAAAGGCTAAATTATTAACAAGCAACTAAATAAAATTGAGAAATTCAATTTGGTTCAATTCAGCTTATATATTTGGAACCAAGTTAAACTTCCCCAAATTTCAAAATAAAAATATGGGGTGCTTCATTATTATAACATGAGCCTCCATAAATATTTTCATAATTTATTGAGTTGCTTAAGTCCTCCAAATAAATGAATTGGGGAAATTATTAAAATTGCCTTAGTCAAACCCTATGAACATTTGGTGTTCAAAACTTTTTATTTGGCAACACAAATTTTTGTAGAGTTAATACATGTTATGGGGAGGCTACATAAATTTTGTCATAATTTACAAAAATGTTTCAGGGCCCCAACTAAATTGCAAAAGGGCTGCTGGACTCTTTTGTAATTTCAGAAAACTGGAGCCAGGGGGTTTGTGCGAAATTTCTTTTCTCTCCTTCCTCCACTGGGACTACCATGGCCACTGGTGCCATGCCGTGGCCATGCCGCCGATGCTGGCCCCCTTCCCTACCGTGATGGAGGTCAAGACGACTCCAAGATGACCTGGACGCTCACCTGCTCCCTTTTCCTCCCCTGCTCTCCCCGTTCCCTTTCTCTCTTCTTCACGAGACCGAGCTCTCCATCGCCGCTGTTGCCGAGGGCGCCGTTGTCGTTCAAGGGATGGAAGCGTAGATCGAAGCGTGCAGTCTTCTCCGCCGCATCCTCCTCTCACTTCCGGTGCAAGTAATCGAGCCGGGGTGACCCGGGATCGACGAATTCATCATCGACTTCCCGCCTCGGCCGCGCTGTTCGTCGGCCTTGATTTCCGGCGATTCCCGCGCTCTGGACGTCCCCGGGACCAGCCGTCGCCGTCCACCGCTCCGCCACTTCCTCCTCTCCCTCCTGGCGCCTGGAATCGAGCCAGGACCGGCCGGATTGACACCGGCATCCTCAACACCGCCCGAACCCGGCCGAGCTCCGCCGGCCGAATTCCGGCGTCCCCGTCACTTCCCCGCCGTCGCCGACCCTCCCAAACGGTTGCTGGTGAGGCCCTCTCCCTCCCTAGCCTTTCCCGCGCCTTTTTCCCCTCTCTCGCGTCGTCGACCGCCGCCGGTCGTCGTCGGTCACCGCCGCACCCACGCGCGCCCGGCCTGGCCCCCCCCGGCCTGACCGGCCACGAGGCCGGGGCCTCTCGGGTTGTGGCCCGGCCATATGGCCGGCAGGTGGCCGGGGCCTCTCGGGTTGTGGCCCGGCCATATGGCCGGCAGGTGGCCGGGGCCTCTCGGGTTGTGGCCCGGCCATATGACCGGCCTGCACCCCGGCCTGGCCGGCCCGCCTGGGAAATGGTTTTCCCTTTTTGAGTTCAAACTGAATTTAAAACTTGTGTATCTTTTCAAATATGGCTCCAAAAATTGCAAAGTAAATATGAAATTGCTCAGAAAAACATTTCCTATCTCTGGATAATATTTGTCTTGCCTTTTGAATAAATAATTTTGATGTTTAATTATGAATTCCTAAATTGGCATAAATGATAACAATTTAGGAATTTCCATAACTTATTAAATATTTGTCCAAAAATTATGAATTAAATATCAAAGTGATCAACATGTCAAATGCTATCAAACCATGCACTTATCACATCATGATCACAAACTTTTATTTGATGTTATTCATAATTTGGTTAAATGAATTAAATTCAATTATTTAATTAATTTGTCAATTATTCATCGGTGCTCCGAAATTTACAAATAAAGTACCAAATTGATCGCAATGACAAACCCTACCCGTTTCATGTCATGTTCATGCATATTGAGCCACTTCTCTAATAATTTAGTAATTTATAAATATTGTGGTCACTAAGATAAATATGGAGTTGTGTCCAAATGATTGCACTAATTATTTGGAACTCCATTTAATTTGTTAAATAAATTAATGATAATATCAATGCATCAACTTGTCATGTCATCATGTGATTGAGCATTACACATTGTGTTCTTGTGATTTATGTGTTCTTTGTATTTCTTTGGGTATCGATAGATTCCGGAGTCGAGGTTAACGATACCTACCCCGACGAACAGTACTACGCGCCCCGGCAGCAAGGCAAGAGATAACCTAACCTTCTTGGCATCTAGCATCCTATGTTTTTATCAAATTATTTTATCCACCATAATATTGCATGCGATTCAAATGTCTCTTTTGATCAAAATATAGAGAATCCTATGATTGCATGTTTTCCCGAGCCAATCACATGTATCCCCACCTATGAAACCTAGGGTTGAAGTGTTGGCCCGAGATAAAGATAGAATTGATGTATGTATATGTTTAGCTATGCTTAGCCATGCTTAGATAAATGCTTTATGTCCGTTGTTAATTCCATAATTGTTGATGTTGATGGTGGATAATTGTGATGCTAATTAAAATGCTAAGACGGCTTGGGTGAGTTGCCATCGGGGATGGTGTTTTGCCTCACTCTAGCCCCTAGGTGCGAGTTCTTTACCTCTTGAACCAAGACGAGCGTGCTGCCATTGGTGGGTGTATGGGCGCCTTACTAACTGAATAACTTGTGCGGGCGTATCCAAGGGTCCTCTAGTTCGGTTTTCCATTTGCGTGTGAGTGGAAAGATGATGTTGATGAGGATTTGTGTTTAGGACGTGGCGATGGGGCAGGGGCTGAGGCTGGGTAAACTTGCCCTGTGGCCACAGATGACTCTTGGATAGTCTCACGCGAGGTAAAGGTTTAACCGCGCCTGCTTGCCGGCCTTCCCCGGAAGAGGGCCAACTAGGTGAGCCGGACGGTACCAATGGGTAAAATAGTACACCCCTGCAGGGTTAATCTTTT
>QRDG01000871.1:0-45132 GCA_012064385.1 Puccinellia tenuiflora | reverse complement strand
GAATTCAGGTCATTCAAAGAAGCCCAAGATTTTTACAACGCTTATGCAAATCACACAGGTTTTGGTATCAGAAAAGGGCAGAACAACAACGGCAGGCGTTATCTGCGATGCGTGAATGAAGGTAAACATAGGCATACTGTTGCCGATTGCGACCGACAACGTGACAAGCTAAGCAAACGAACTGGGTGCAAGGCATTCATGAGGTTGAAAGAAAGGCCTGATGGGAGCTGTGTTGTGAAGGACATCAAAGTTGATCACAACCACAAACTCATATTAACTCCATCAATGCTCGTTTTTCTGCGATCACAAAGAAAGTTGATCCTACGCTGAAGGAGTATATAAAAGACCTCCATGCCAGCAATGTGAAACATGCTAACGTCATGAATTTACTGACGAGTATGTTCAATGGGAGGGGCAACCTACCGTTCCATGATAAGGATGTTCTCAACATGTATGTACTAATAAGTATAGGTACATTGTACCAACCAATTAATTTTTCAGATAAGATGCTTACTAAGATACTCTGAAACTAATTTTGCAGGAAAGCAGAATTTGCTCGAGAGGCTTCGGACGGCGCTGTCCAGAAGATGTTCAAATTCTTTGAGAGCATGCAGGCTGAGAACGAAAACTTCTATTTTGACGTCCAAGTCGACGAGGAAAACCGGATCAAGAACATCTTCTGGGCAAACGCAAGCTGTAGAGCAGCATACCAGGATTTCGGTGATTGTGTCACGTTTGATACAACATACAAATCAAACAAGTACCACTTACCGCTTGCGGTGTTTGTCGGGGTGAATAACCATTTACAGTCCACTATCTTTGGTGTTGCGCTTATGGGTGACGAGACAGTGGACTCGTTCACTTGGGTATTTAGCGCTTTTCTGCAGTGCATGGGAGGAAAACAGCCCATAACCATCCTAACAGGTTAGACCCCTTTGCTGAAAAATAGGAAGTTCACTTAGCATGGACAATGTTTTTTGCTTAGAAATAGCTGATAAAAAAAATGTTTTGTTCCTTGTGCAGACCAGTGCCCTTCGATGGCAAAAGCTATACCGAAAATTTTCACGCGCTCCCTGCATAAGCTTTGCAGATGGCACATTATGGGGAAGCATAAACACCCATTGAGGAAACTTTACAAACTTTTTCCCGGTCTGAAGGATGAACTGGCAGCAGTACTAAACCATCCACTAATGCCATCAGAATTCGAGGATGCATGGAATGCGCTCATGGACAAGTACAATCTGCATGAACTAAATGTGATGGTCAACATGTGGGCTGAAAGGAAGACATGGGTTTCAAGCTTACTGGAAAACGATTTTCTGTGCGCGAATGACATCAACACAAAGGAAGCGAAAGCATGAACTACGTCCTAAAGAACGGCTTTGTGAGAGAAGAACATGATCTCCATATCTTTGCGCAACAAGTGAACAATTGCATACAGACGAGGCGTGAGGCAGAGATGCTGAAGCAATTGCTTCCATGGTACAACTCCTCTGCTATCTTTTTGTCCCTTGCTGATCCATTTTTCTATGAAGTTCATTACTGTTTTATGAAGTAGTTTCATTTGTACCACAGTTTAAAATAAAGTTGCACAGGAACAAAAAAATCTTATATGGATCTATTCTTGAAAAGTTGGAAGTTCACATTTAGTTTTGTAGAAGTTCATTTCGTTTCTGGATGAATTTTTTCCGGTGTAAAACATGCAGAAGGAAGTTCCATATTATTTACTCTTGGAAGTTGGGTAAAATGTTATACCTAAAAAAGTTAAGGCCTTACTTATTTACATTGTTGAAAAACAAAAAATGCAGGGGTGCAGGCAGGGGCTAACAAGGCTAGGTTTCGAGCAACAGTTAATTGAAAAGTACACAAGGGCAGGTGTACTCAGTGGTCCGAGAACGTCTGTACCACAGCACGGCCTTCCGTTATAAAAGAATCTCATGATGATCCAAGAAAATTACCTCGTGCACCACTACAATCAAAGTAAGGAGTTCGCTTGGTCAAGGCACGAGTTCCGTGTACTTGCTGATGAAAAAGAAGGCCGTTTATGAGTGCGAGTGCAAGCTCTGGGAACCACACAGGTACCCACATGAAAAAGGAAAAATAATAATAATAATAATATTTGCATAAATGTCTGTTGTCGTTCTCTGAATTAAACTTAAAAATGTCCGTAACAAAAGCTTATAGTTGAAAACTTTTCTTCACAGGACTGTTCTGTCAGCACGTCTTAGCCGTCTTCATGCACATAAGGCTGCCTGTGATACCAGAGAAATACATATTACAAAGATATTCAAAAGATCCAGTTACAGATCGAGAATTCAACCGCAAAGACTACAAAAGCAAAACCATCGGTGGAACATCGCTCCAATACAGGCGATCAATCCTGTACAACGAGGCGATGATGAGATGGTCAACAGGGGAGTATGCTCAGACAAAATGTTCGATATTGCTCTGGGGTGTTTGAGGGATGGGAATTCCCGAATGGACGCAATGGAAAATGACAATAATAATACAAATGAGGGATCATCACACGGAGAAGCCCCCCTGGGCTCAGGTGGTTCGGATGAAATACCTGTTAATGCAGATGCTTGTCCATATGGCGATATCCGTCCACCACCAATGGCAAAAACAAAAGGAAGTAAGGCCGACGATGCTGCTCATAAAGCTGACAAAGGAAAATCTTCTGCCCCTTCGCGACCACCACCAGAGCTGGATGAAAATGGCAAACCATTAGGCCAGAGACTCTGCAGCAACTGCAATAAGATTGCTGGGCATAATTCGAGGACATGCAAAAAGAGGCAGCTAGCTACAAAGCTAATGGATGCACATCAGGCTGTGTATGGCGCCACCGGCTCCACGAAAAATGTAAAAGTCTGTATCAAGAACTTGCTTGCACAGCAGAAAGTACAATGACAGGGAGATGAAGAAGAGACAGTTGATACTGACGAGGAAGAAGACTCTGAAGATGAGGATGATTATGAAGATGGGGAAGAAGATGGGGATGATGACAAATGTGCAGAAGAAGAAACAGATCAAAGTCAACCAAAAACACAGAAACAGAGTCGGAACAAGTACCAGAACTCCACGAGGGCTAAGGATTGCAGGATATGCAACCAGAAAGCTGGACACAACGCAAGGACTTGCCCACACCGGGACGAGATAATACAACAGCAAATTTCTGATCAACAAGACGTAAGCAGCAAGATGGGAAGAAAATGATGCCCCAGGGTATAAGGACCTGTGGTAAATGTGGTAAAATCAGTGGGCACAATGCGAGAACATGTGAGAGGTTGAGACTCGAGGATGAACTACGACAACAAATGAAGACGGATGCTACTAAAGGTGGCATTCTAACTGAACAAGAAGAGATGTACAAAGCTGATCCTCAACCACTAGCACAACAACAGCAACAGCAAACACGACGAAGCAGCAGGTTAAACAAGTAGTCGGAAAAAAGACAAAGATTCACACAGCCAAACCTGTGAAAAAGAAGTTCAGATTACATATTCCTTTACATATTCATATTACTATATATAGCTATGATGTAGAAATGATGTAAACAGAAAAACATAAATGTCTGCTGTTGGAACATCCATGGACATGTAAGACCTTTTCGTGTTGCCAAAAATATATATAGAAAACTGAGCTGAAGTTCACTTGTATATGAACAGGGAGTTCAGTCCTTTATGTGTAAATGATATCAGATTAGTATAAAAAAGATGATTGGGGTTGCAGATATGAAATATACTGGAAGTTCACAAGTTATAAAATTTAGTAAAAAAAGTATATTACTCACATGGAGAAACTAGTTCACATGTGAATATATGGAAGTTCACTTTTCCCAAAAAAAAATGTTGTTCACATTTCGAAAAAAAAGGATGATAAAATAAATAAGTATAATTGAAAAAAAGGGGTGATGTAGTTCACTAGTGTTGACGAAAAGGAGTTCATATCAATGTGCAGATATTAGAGCATGTCTAATGGAACCCTCAAATCCGTATATAACCGCTTTTTTACGGATTTGAGGGTCGAAATCCTATCTAGTGGAACCTCTAAATCCCTAAATCCGTAAAAAAATTAGAGCTCGAGGGTCCCAACCCGTGGCCCGACCTGTAAATGTAAGGGTCGGGGTGCCCAACCCCTACCCCGACCCGTGCTACTTTCCGTGCGCGCGCGGGAACTCCTTCCCCGAGCTCGCCTCCTTCCCCCGCGCCGCCGGCCGCCGCCGCCCCGGCCCCTCGCCACGCCGGCCGCCCCCGCCACCGGATCCCGTCGGCCCGCCTCCTCCTCCACCCGCCGGGACTTTTCCCGGCCGCCCGCCGCCTCCTCCCTCCCCCGCCGCATCAAGCTCCGCCGCCGCCGTCGGCCCGCCCCGCCGCCACCCCCCCCCCCCCCCGAGCTCCTCCTCCTCTCTCCTCCTCCCTCCAGCGCGCCCGAGCTCCTCCTCCTCCCTCCGCCGCCGCCCCCGAGCTCCGCCCAAAAAAGCTGCGATGGCGGAGGCTATGGAACGAGGGGAGGTCGGCGAGGCAGGCGAGGCGGGCGAGGCAGGCGAGGCAGGCGAGGCGGGCCTGCGCCTCCATCGTCTTCATCCTCAGGGCCTGCGCCTCCATCGTCTTCATCCTCATCGGACGATGAGCTCGAGTTCGCCATCACCATCCAGCACGGCATGGGTACGGAGAGGCTTCGTCTCCCGTCCAAGTTCACTGAGATGATCAACGGCGTCGAGCCGGACGATGTCGTCGTGCAGGTGCACGGTGGCAGCAAAATGTGGCCCGTCGAGGTCAGGTACGACAGCCGTGGCGGGATGTACCTCGACAACGGCTGGGGTGACTTCGTTGAAAGCCACGGCATCACGCCGGGGCACTGCCTCGTCTTCAGCTACGATGTCTCGGGCGTGTTCACCGTCAAGGTGTTCGACGACACCGAGTGCCTTCGCCACTACCGCAGCGACTCCGAGTCCGATCAGTGAGATGCTTTTGTTAGGTTTCCTGAAGCTTGGCTAGTTCCTGTGATCATGTGCTAGTGGCTAATTGGATTTATGGAATGATTACAGTGATGAGGCTCCAGATGTTTGTAAAGTCTGAGGCCCCAATTTCTATGATCTTCATTTTCTTGTTTGTTTGGAGTCAAAATTGTGATGAATTGTGATGATATATGTGATATGTGCTATGAAAATGTTTGACGGTTTGAGGGTTTGAGGGTTCCACTATTTGACTCAACCCTTAAAATTTAAGGGTTTAAGGGTTCCACTAAATGCCTCCTGTTTTTCACACCTCCAACCCCTACAATTTTGCCAATTCTCGACCCTTATAGCTATAAGGGTTTAAAGGTTCCATTAGACATGCTCTTACAACATGTTACGACAAAAAAATATCACAGAACAAACTTGTAAAAAAAGATGACAACAATAATATTGTGGTAAGTTTCAAGAAGAGATCATGAGAAGTTCACATGATTGATAAATCGTATTTCACATGATACATCAGACTGGTAAAAGTTCTGTTGCAAACATGTCATCACACACATACAAAAAAAGTATAAACAAAACTCAAAAGGTAAACTATTTTTCACCTAAACATCACTTGAGCAACATTACAATCAGGTTGACACCCCACTAAAAAAAAGTTCATACAATGGATAACTAGCTGAAAACTACATTTGTTAAAGTCAACTACTTCCATGGGAGAAGTCCGCGGGGATTATTGAACTTGTTGAGTCAACAATTGCTGAGTTGAATCGGAGCCCAAACTCAGAAGAAGAACAAGATCTTTGATTTGACTCGGCCAGTCCGCAGGAGATATCTCGTTCTTTGGGTGGAACAAAAGCTGGTACATGTACTCGGCCTTCCAATCTTCAACACGTCTCTGGTCAGGTAAGAAAAAATAAAAACAATGAACAGCAACAAGAATTAGTAACCAAAATATATGGCTGCAAGAAAAGAAAAAGGAAAAAGTAAGTTATAGTTGAGGGTTTACATCTTTCTTCTTCAACTTCTCAACAATCTTAACACCGTCAAATGTGCAGGCCATTTTCAATGTATAGAAACCGCATTCATTTGCCCCCTGCTCCGGTACAGCCACAAAGTTGCACCTATCTGCAGCAGTTACCCAGTTGTGAACAAAATGCTTATTGTAAGCTGCAGTGCCATAAACTTCCTTCAGTACAGCAACCATCCTAGAAATCTGATGAAAAACAAAAAGTTGGTCACAGATGGTTAAAAACCAAAAAGACAAAACAGAAAAAGATGTACTCAAAAGTTAAGAGGAAAACAAACATATACTTACAATTTCAACACGATGCTGGTGGTGCTTGCTTCTGGTTGTGTGCTTAAGTTGGGAATACCTCCTCGAGTCAAAAACATCCAACGTGCCAGTGTATTTGTTAATAACATACAACGTGTGATGTCCTTCATTGAAATGAGGGATCATAATCTGTGGATCATTAAAAAATGAACTTCAGAAAACATAAAAAGAAGTCCACATGCATAAAACAACCTCCTGGAAACTACAAAAGAAGTCCACATCTAAAAACATGAGTAAGTTCTGGAATTTTTAAAACATTGAATTACTGAAAAAGGAAAAAATCAGTACAAAAAAAGTAGCTCGCATGATGTAACTCAAAAATGAAGTCCACATGTATATGATGAAGAAGTTCATATAAAAACAGAAAAAGAGTTCATAATAAAAGCAAAATAAAGGAAGTCCACATGTATGAAATGATGAAGTTTACTTAAATGAAAAACATAAAAAAGAGATAATACTAACCAGATTTGACTTAAGCAAGTTTTCACTTGGCCTGACATAATGGTGAAACATCTTGGCCGCTGCTTTTACATCAAAAGGTGCCCTCTGCAGCACATTACACTTGGAATCTTTCAGTTCGAATGGCACAAAGTCAAGAGGTACTGTAGAAAAGAAAAACGGATGAATATGTCAGATGAAAAGAAGAAGGAAAATACTATGATAAAAATTCACAAAAGACATACCGGTATAACATAAGGGCCTAGCAAAACGCGATCACCCGACTCAAACATTTTCTTCATAATAGGATCATCCTTCCAGTAAGAGATAATGTAGTCCATTATCTCAGATTCCATCATTTCAGCACGCCCAAACAGTCTGTACATGTAGTTGCTGTCGATAATGACAGGATCGTCATAATCGTTTGTAAACTGCACGAGCGGTGTCCTACAGAAATTATAATAGAATGAATATAGATTTAACATAATGAAAATCAGACACATATCAAAAACAAAAAGAAAAAAAAAAGGTTGATTACTCACTTCCCATGTTTTCCGACAAATTCCTTACTTAAGATGAGCTCCTTCAGTTGCTTCGCTTCATTCAAGTATGGGAAGGTGGGTGGCACAAACTTTGGTACATCAGGCCTTAATTTAATGGCAACTTTGGAAGGCCTCTTGTTTGAAAGAACAGGAGTTTTCGCACGAGGTAGAATAGGAGACATAAAATCATCACTGCTGCCTGCTGAACAAACCTCCACATCAGCAGTAAGCTTCCGGGCTAAGTTGGTAACAAAATCATCATCGTCATCGGCATCTATAAGAATGGCGTCTACCACATTCTTGCCGACCGGTAACGATCCCTTCTTAACAGATTTTGGTTTAGCAGAAGGATTAATCTTCTTGATAACCTTGTTCATTTTGCTTTCAAGTTTCTCAAACTCTTCACGAGGAATGATTTCAACCTCTGGAGTGAAATTCTGGGTCTCAAATATGGAGAAATCATCCTCCTCTATACAAAGGCTTACTCCTGCGTTCACAGATAAAACAAAAAAGAAATGAGAAAAAAACAAAAAATATATACCAGCATCAATGTGAACTAAAAATGATCCCTGCATAAACACATAGCATACCTGCATCAACGCCTAACAGGCCGCGTAGATCAATGTTGAAATCACCTCTGGTAAGCCAACCATACAGAAGAGTCATCCTTATGTTAAGGATATCATTCTGGCTGAAAATTACCATTCTTTTGCCATCATATGTTAGCAAAATCTATAGCATAAAGAACCCAGAATCGCGCCTGCGCATAAGAATGATAAAAAAAAGCACATAAGAAAAAAGAAGTTCACATACTGTACATGAAGAAGTTCACCATAATAACAGAAAAACGTTCAGTCCATGCACAGCAACAAAAAAAAGAAAAATGAACTTACGTATTCAACTGACGCGGCACTCGAACATAATCATACCCCCAATTGTCAATAGACCTGGGCTGAAATGGAACACATTTTGCATCTGAAGCTCCCCTCCATAATTTCTTGATATTGGTAGCCATTGTATGTAAAACCCTTTTGGCATCTGGGTCGTCAGGTCCACGCAGTGAATCTAGAAGCTCGAAACGATTAGAAGCAAGGTTGACAGCAACTACGCAGAAATGACCAGGGACGCCTAGGACCGGGGGATCAGGAGGATCAAGCGTGCCAAAGAGAACCTGGGGAAAAAAGATAAGGAACACAGTATGAAAACAGACAGAAAATTGAGAGAGAAAAAAAGATGACAAAATGAAAGTAGACAACATATAAAAGATATATGTCTGCTTACAATTTTCTTCTTGTCCAGTCGTTCTTCTGCATCTAAACTAAATAAATTCTTCACTGAACGAGACGTTAGATTTCCTTCAAATATCAGCCTCTGATAGAAAAAGGTATTCCCATAAAAAAAACAGGAAGTAAAGTTAATATACATGAAGAAAACATATAGAGAAAATAAGGATGCAAAAGAATAAGAAACACAAAAACAGTTCCTGAAAACTTACACTAATGAAAAATGGTACAACCAACTTATCAGAATTCCTAAACTTTTGACGGAGCAAATAAGTTCCCACCGGCGCAGTTAACGAGCAAAGGAAACCTCTTGGACTAAAAGCATCTGCCACTTGGCCAACCGTGCATTCACATTCAGCATTGCTGAATAGTATCTGATCCCTGAAAACATACAAAATGATATATATAAAAGAGAAGATACAAAGAAGTTTTTTAGATTTTGAAACATACCATGAAGTTCATTAGTGTTTGGAACAAAGTTCACTGCTGATGAAGTTCATGCAGTACTACTATTTTATTTTGGTGCATAAGAAGAAAGTAGTAATGCATGAAAAGTTAAGACTTTAACAACATGCAATGAAGTTCACTAATGTTTTAGTACACAGTTCACAAAAGAAAATACATGAAGTTCACTTCTTGCCAACAAAAAAAATGGATAGACATAATAAAAAACAAAGGAAAGATTCATTATACCTTTTTGTATGGTCCTTTCTCAACATGCACATCTTGTTATAGACATCTTTTATTATCTTCATTGCTGGGTAAGAAGACAGTGGAGGAGTTGATAATGCGCTAGAAACTGAAAAAAAAGGAATACACAACATGAACAATGGTAAAACAGAAAACAATGAAGTTCACTTACAGTAACAAAAGAAGTGCACTTCATAACAGAAAAAGAAGTTCACTCTCAGTGAAAAAAGATAAAGTAAGTAACATGAGTAAAAATTGTGAAGGTTCATTATAGCACCGGTGAGAATATAAAGAAAGGTATGAACAGGGATCGCGTCGTGGAACATGATATGTACAATAAAAAAGATGCCCAACATCAGGAACATATAAATATAAAGACTGTTCCCTAGTTTAAAAAACATTGTATGTTACATCATTGTAGAATGGGGTGGTAAAAAGGATAATGGTTTCTAATCAAAGGTTCTTGCCTATTTCTTCAACAGAATCTTGTGGCCAAGTGAACAGTTCTCTAGAAGAGTGAGAAGATCCATCATATGTAGTATCATTGCTGTCTTCCTTCTGGTCCACTAAAACAACATGATCATCCACGTCATCGGGATCTCCAACAGTTGCACCGACAGGCACATCAGCTTGGGTGTGTGAGGGCTGAACTGCTGCGTCATTTTTGCTTGCATCAGTGGCCAACGCAGGAACAGATGCTTGATCGTCAGATGGGTCATGTTCCTCAACAGCTGTAGCATCTGCAGCAGCGACAAGAACTGATATGTCAGCTGGGTCATGTTCCTCAACAGCTGTAGCATCTGCAGCAGCGACAAGAACTGATATGTCAGCTGGTTCAATATCTGAATTTGTTTTATCAAAATTCTGTTCCAAGCCACCAATATCAGGTCCATCATTGAGACCACCATGGATATTATCAAGGTTCACATAAATGTCACTGCCAGCATCTTCATCACAATCCCCACCGCTTTCATCATGAGGCGGAGACACTGGGGTCGAAGCACGCTGCTTAAAACAGTAAGCATCTACATCAGTTTCTTCTTCAGAATGCTGAGAAGCAGCCTCTTCAGCTAGTCTAGCATCTTCCTGCATGAGATAGAAGACAAAAACAATCATATAACTGCAAAAAAAGAAAACAAAAGAAAATTAAGAACAAAAGGGCCATGTGTTACCTCGGCTTCTGCTGCTGATTGACCTAGACCTATGTCAGGATGGAAAGCAACATTGTCAGCAGACAACACGGTATCAGCACCCGTAACTTGATCAGTAGACACCCGTTCTTTAGCAGATGCTATCTTTTCATACATTTTACAAGCTGTATCCTGCTTCAAATCAAGACTACGAAAACCTGAGAGCAAAGAAGATGCAGCTTGCATCAAGCTATCAATAATTACTGTTTCATCTTGTGCATGCTCTTGAACAATATGTTCAGACAATGCATCATCATAGTACAGCCCGGAGAATCTCCTAATGCGATCAGAAGTTGTAGGGATATTGTGAGAGAGATTCTCAACTTTCTCCAAAAACTGTACAATCTGATCAATGACAGGGATAGCAGAAGATGCTCCGCAGTCTGAAGCCGGCTGGTGCCTATCTGCAGATTTTGTTGGAAGCTGTTGTGAAAGATCAACATCATGATGAGCAGTGGCTGGGGCCTCGTAATGAAGCTCTTCAATAGGCAGAATATAAGAATAAGCAATCTGTTTGCGGCCTTTCCACTGCCAACAAAAAATAAAAGAGACAAAAAGATTATATTAAACATGAAAAAGAAGATGCACACTGAAAATAAGAAAAAATGTGATTAAAAACAAGAAGTTCACTTAAAGAGTAATTGAAATTCACTTACATAAAACACAAAAATGAAGTTCATTGTGAGGCACCACATAAGCATATTAGGTAGTTTTTCAATACTTGTTACATGCAGGTTAAACTATACATGTATTTAGAAGTTCATTATTATGAATTAAATTAAAAAAAGAAGTTCACTTAAAAAGTGATTGAAGTTCACTATGAGGGGCCAAAACATCTGGGTGGTTTCCAAAAAACTATTACATACAGGTCAACTATATATGTAGTTAGGAGTTCATTAACTTGAAAAAAAAACGCGAAAGAAAAAAGTTCAAGTACTAACCCCAACTTTCCCAAACTTGTACTTGGAAAGATCCCAACCACCATTGACTATCATGTCAAGATAGAAAATATCTCTCAAAGGTTTCTCATGAAGATATTTTGCTCGCGGTGTCTCAGTATGCATGACAGAAAACTTCGGGATATAGCAGCTGTCAAGATACATGACAGTAGGCACAAGACAGCAACCTTCAGGCCCAGCCTGCGGAATTGATCTGTTCTGATACTTAATAGCAGCTCGTTTAATCTCATCTACAACTACCTGGCAAAAATCCATAGTGGCCATCTTTTCATAGTTCATACCAACAAGCATGGTGGCCTCCCGTCCAATACGAACTGCTGAACCAGGACATAAAAGCTTGTTAAACAAAATGGCAAAGAACACCTTAACAGCTACATCAGCCTTTTCAGGGACATCCACTAAACGAGCTAGAAGATTACGCAGATGCTTGGTTTCAATGCTATCTTTGCTGCTGAAACCAAGTTCTGCCTTCAGAATTGCCAACGATTCATCATGACCGGAATCAGCAGGGCGTGGGGCTGTGTCATCTCCAATCGGGAAACCAAAAACCTGATGAACAGCAACTCTATTGACATGAAGAACGTTTCCTGCCCCACAATCTATATTCATTGATGATGTATCAATGATCATCATCAAATGACACATCAACTGTCGACTAATATTGCCCTCCAAAACCCATTCAAAAACACACCCAAAACCAGCTTCCCGCACCTTTTTAATATGGATATCCTTCAGTAACTTCACCGCGGAAAGAACTTCACCAAGAGAACAACGGACTGTTTGCTGGAAACGCTTCTTTTCAACAATTTTTTCTGAAATAGCTCCTTTCTTCTTCCGAGCTTGAGTCTTGTTGATAGCTCTTGGTATCTTGAGATGGATACTGGTTTTCATGGAATTACCAGTAGGTGGGGCACCACCTCTAGTTTTCTTTTTTCCAACCTCCTAAAAAAAGAAGGATAAAAACATGAGATCAAGGAAGTTCACTAACAAATAACATGTAGTTTTGAATGTAAAACTAGATGAAGTTCATATTAAAACATGATAACGCTTGCAAAAATATATATATATAAAACATGAGGAGAAAGACCTCACCTTATCCTCAAAATCTGATGAATCATCCTCAGGAATTTGATCAGGAACATATGTTTTGTCAGTTGCACGACTGCGTTTCACGCCCCTTGATTTAACAGTATATAATGACTGATCATGCCTGTCACATTTGTCCACAGAGAGACGCGGACTGCGACGAGAAGGGGAAACAGCATCAGTTGCAGCAGACAAACTGCGTTTGGTACCCCTTGATTCAACATGGACTGCATCAGCATCCAAAGCAAAACGCGGACTGCGACGAGAAGGGGAAACAGCATCAGTTGCAGCAGACAAACTGCGTTTGGTACCCCTTGATTCAACATGGACTGCATCAGCATCCAAAGCAAAACGCGGACTGCGACGAGAAGGGGAAACAGCATCAGTTGCAGCAGACAAACTGCGTTTGGTACCCCTTGATTCAACATGGACTGCATCAGCATCCAAAGCAAAACGCGGACTGCGACGAGACGGTGAGACACCGGCAAACTTCACAGATGTCTTGTGAACAGCAACCTTATCTTTCTTGCAGACAGGTTGTGGTTCAGAAATTTCTTTGAGGGTTTCATCTGCAGTAGCTGCTTGAGCTTCAACATTTGGTTTCTTGTGAGGATACTTTCTGTAATACAATTTCAAATCCTCATTGAACCTATAAAACCTAGCAGCATGTTGTTCATTGTATTTGGAAATCTGCTCCTCAACCTGATGAGCTTGGGTAACTTCTTCCGTGCCATCCACGGTTTGCGACTGAGTGTCCTGCCACACAGGAGTGGATTCTGGAACCGCATCTGTCTCAACATTATCCTGCTGCAAAGGCGTGGAGTCAAAAACAGGGCCAACTGTCCGTTCACCACTATGAAGAATACCAGCAACCACAGCAGACCGCACTGGCAATGGCGTATCATCAAACACAGGAGAACCACGTGCCACGCCTGGCGTACCATCAAATAGTGGATTAACAGTGTTTGCAGGAGACTCTGTTGCAGAAAATTCCTTATTAATCATATCTATAGTGATATTGATGGAATCATCAGCTATAAAAAAAACAAAAACAAAAGAGAAAAATTAGTTAATTTGCATAAATTCAAAGAAAAATCTAACATAACAACCCAAGAAAAAATAAAAACAAAGAAGTCCACTTAGGGGCCTATAAAAGGTTAATACTGTTAACAATATCAGCAAAAAAAATGAATGCAATAAACCCAATTGAAAAACACAGTCTACAAAAAAGTAATTAGAAAAACATGAAGTCCACTAGTATGCATATACGCAAAAAAAGCATCAGCAAAAATGCAAAACATGCTAAAAATAAAACAAAAAGACAAAAAAAATGCAATATGCTAAATTCAGTTTGCTCATCAGTACATTTGTAACCACTAACTTGCAGTTCACATAATGCATATTTTGAAGTTCACACAATTACTGGAGCGTAAAAAAAAAGGATAACATCTGAAAAACACAAATGAAGTTCACATATCATAAGAGATAAAAAAGCATAACAGTAAACACACAGCACTATGAAGAATACCAGCAACCACAGCAGACCGCACTGGCAATGGCGTATCATCAAACACAGGAGAACCACGTGCCACGCCTGGCGTACCATCAAATAGTGGATTAACAGTGTTTGCAGGAGACTCTGTTGCAGAAAATTCCTTATTAATCATATCTATAGTGATATTGATGGAATCATCAGCTATAAAAAAAACAAAAACAAAAGAGAAAAATTAGTTAATTTGCATAAATTCAAAGAAAAATCTAACATAACAACCCAACAAAAAATAAAAACAAAGAAGTCCACTTAGGGGCCTATAAAAGGTTAATACTGTTAACAATATCAGCAAAAAAATGAATGCAATAAACCCAATTGAAGTTCACATATCATAAGAGATAAAAAGCATAACAGTAAACACACAGATTATAGCAGGAAAAGAATATTGAAAACCACTAACATACAGTTCACATAAAGCATATTTTAAGTTCACAAACCTACTAGGATGAAAAATCTGATAACTACTGAAAACAAATGAAGTTCACATACTTTATAGAGTGTAGTTCACATACTGATTCAATGAAAAACTGAAAACATTAAAGATAATACCTGACCGCGGGGAGTCCTTCATGAATAGAAACTGTAACAATCACCCACGCAAAAAATCCTGCAAAAAAAAATGCGTAAAAAAAGAGTGACAAAAAACAATAAAAAAACATGATGAACAGATGAAAAAACTATGGAGATTGTCGAATGCGAGGACGCTCACCTCCCCTACCCCAACCACCACGGCTGACGGGAGCAGTTCCACGCGCCGACAGATCACCGCAGCCGACGGGAGCAGTTCCACGGCGGAAACCCTAACCCGGAGAAGCGACGCCGAGGCGGGATGAACTCCAATGTCCACCGCCAAGCTTCTCCGGTGGGTATAGATGGAGGAGAAGCGGTCCCGCAGGCGAAGAAGAGCGGCGGAGCGGCGGGCGAAGGAGACTGGCGGGACGGAGGACGAAGCAGAGCAGTGGACGCGGCGGAACGAAGGAGATCGGCGGGCGCACAGCGGAGAACAGCAGCGGGCTCGGGAGGTGGAAGAAAAGCGGCGGGGCGGCGGGCGATGGAGAGCAGCGGGGCGGCGCGCGATGGGGTGCAGCGGCGGTTCGTCGCCGTCGTCGCCGAAGAGGGGAGAGAGAGGAGTGGAGCGGTTTGACAGAACCGGGAGCGCGCGTTGGGTTGGAAAAAATTAATGTGTAATAAAATATTTTAGTTCCGGTGTATTAACAGAAATAAAAAAAATATGGGGGGGGGGGACCCCCCCCCCAACCCCCCCCCCCCCCCCCCCCCACACCTTTTCCAAAACTCGTACACCAAGAAAAGTACAAAAATTGTTCAATCTGGTCAAAAATAAAGAAGTTCACAAAGGAAAGAGATGAAGTTCACAAGTGGTTCTAGAATAGCTATTCTAGAACTAGTTCGAGAATAGCTGAGATATATATATATATATATATATATATATATATATATATATATATATATATATATATATATATATATATAGGGTAGCGCTATTTGACACCCAGGGAGTAGAATAAGTTATTCTACACCCACCCCATATCTTCTAAACCGTAAATGATTATTACGTCACGTAAATTTTGTATTACCTCGTAAGTCAAGAAGAACGTAAGAAAATATCGACATGAAGTAAAACTTTTTTTTACGTGACGTAAAAAAATATGTTGTAAAATATGTATTTTTTATGGTTTTTACACTGTTATAACTCATAAAATTGCATTTTTTTATGTTAATTTTTATTGTGGGTCAATATGAATGTAATTATTTGTATATCAAACATAAATTCTAAATAAAAAAAGTAAAAGAAACTTAGTGTGCAAAATAAGTATTATGCACCCTGGGTGCTGAATAGGGTGTCTATATATATATAGTATATATATATAGTATTATGCACCCTGGTGCTATATATATATATATATATATATATATATATATATATATATATATATATATATATATATATATATATATATATAGATATGTAATGTGGATGCAGTTATGGATAATTTTCTTTGACTCCTTAATGTCCTTAATGTCCTTATGGATAATATATGTTATGGATGCCAATGTTTTCTTTGACTCCTTAATGTCCTCAACAAATTCATTTGAATTTTGGGGTAATTTTCAGCAATAGCCAACATACTCTTCTCCCGTCGCTGTGTGTTAACCGCTGGACCGTCGCTGGTCTTGACGCGTGACCTGCAGTCCAACTGACTAGTGGGCCCCCGCGTCCCATCGATGTTGTCACGTCAAAACCCAGCACCGCCCCTCTGCCTTTACTGTGCACGTTTTGTTTAATTAAAGTTCTATAAATATGTCTTAAAATGAACCTATACATTAAAATCCCTTATTAGTGGGTCGCACGTGTCAATGGTGAAAGAAAAGGGACAAATCTCAACCAAGCGTGGGAATTCAAAACCATGGCCCTTGATAATGCTAGCATGCCTTAAAATGTCTTACAAAAGTGAACAGAGTGAGTAAGCAAACTAAAATGCTGAAAAATGATAAGTAAATAATAAAAAGAAGAGAGGACATAGGGAGAGGGAGACGCATCCTATTTTTATTGGGCCCAACAAGACGTGCAACGGGTCAAATAATAAAAACAAGCATCCTCTTACTATTAGGCCTGGAGTGTGCACGTTTTTTTTTTTTGCCGAAAGATCACATCTTTTGACATTGGGCCTGGCTAGGTTTTACTTGGGCCTGGCCTTTTCGCCTATCCGTTGTAGTTTTTTTCTACAAAAGAACAGAACATTTCACACACATTTCTAACGTTTTACAGATTTAACCAAACTAAATAAATATTGGATTTCTGATGTATATCTGCCAAGTCTTAGCCATACATAAATGGCCCGAGCTAACTGGTACACTAATTACATTGTTACAATGACCAAGGATCAGCAAATAGACAACACACATTTGCAACATTTTAGGAATTGGAACAAACCAAATGAATTTGCATCTGTTATGCATTACTTCCAAGTCTTAGCCATACAGAAATTGTCCAAACTAACTGCAACACTAGTTACATTATTTAGTGACTAATGATCAGCAAATAAACAACACCCCGAGCAATTGCACATAAATAAAAAACAACATACATCAGATTGTCCTGCTTCTTCAGATCGACAAGCTTCTTTAGGTGCTTGTTCATCTTCTTCATCTCCTTCACTTCCGCCGCAACCCCATCCGCTTTCCCTACCGGAGCAACCATCGTGGCTGATCCCAACTGCTCGGCCGACGGCGGCGAATTGACCCCCAGGAAGGCGCCCTCCAGTTCAATCCTATTGATGTACTCATCAAGCCACTCGAAATGGTGGCATTTCCGCAGATCGGCTGAAAACAGAGCAAAATTTTCCCAAATCGGATGAAACCCTAATTCCCAAATAGGATGAAAACCAACAAAATTGATGAAAATAAAATGAAATTGGAAGAGGGGAAACTAAGATCTCACCTTCCCTGGCTCTGGTTTGCTCTCGCATTTCACAAACTCGCGTCCGGCGTTGCCTTTCTCATCGCTCACGGTGGTCAGGCGCTTCAGGGGCGCCGTCTGTGAGCAGTCAGGGCACCGTCCCAGCGGCACTGGACCATAGCGCGGCCACCGGCAGGTTGAAGCGGAGGTCGACATCACCGCCGGCGTTGCAGCGCTTAGAGGATCGCCGGAGAAGAAGGGGGGTAGGAACGGGCGGATGCTCTGTACTGCAACGGTCGAATGAACGCTGGCTCCGGTGTGGGGACGAGATCGTCTCTCTTGTTGCAGCTACATGTTCTGGGTCCCACGACGTGAGGTGGACAAGCAGTGGGTCCCACGATCTGACGTGGATAAGTTTTGGGTCCCGCTCAGCCCATGTAGTTTGAATTGATAAGCTGTCTACTGATGTTTAAGAGAAGTGTCGTATTGCAGCTATAAGCCTCCCGTCAGACGTCGCACGCTAGCTATTTTCAGCAAGAACGTCGCTTCTCGTCCAATTCCTTGGAAAGATGTCGCACAGGAGCTATTCACCCCGTCGTCTTCGGTGGCAAGCTAGATGCTTCTTAGTTTTCGTAGTTTATATTTGATCTGTTTATAAGAGAATTTTCTCATCACTATGTATCGGTTTGGCCGTTTGGTTTTATTTATAAAGCGGGGCGAAAGCCTGTTTCGTGAGATCGGGGCGCCGCGTCTCTTCCGATCAACGACGAGAATGGACAACAACAAGACACCGAATCTACTTGAGATCGGCCGGGAGCAGCCGGGCTGCCAAGAAAATGAGATGGCCGCGCCGTACCGTCAAGAAAAGGAGATCGGGGCGCCGCCTCTGTTCCGTAAGCAGCCGACGCAACGGGCCGGATCGTATCAGCGCCCTACCCGACGATCTGCTCCTCCTGGTCCTCGCCCGCCTCCGCTGCGCCGCCGCCGCCGCGCGCACCAGAGTCCTATCTCGCCGGTGGCGCCGTGGCCTCTGGACGGGCCTCCGTGAGATTGTCTTGCGCGAGGACGTCAAGTTCCACAACCTCGAATCGTCGCTCGCACGTCTCTCTCCGGCGATGTCGGTTCTCGAGATCCATGTCTCGGACGACTTCACCGCCTACAAGCCCCACGTTAACTCACTGCTCCGCGCTGCTGCGCGGCTCGAGCCACAAGAGCTCGTCTTCTCGCTCCCCTCCTGCACCGCAAGCAAGTCCGTCCAGATCGCTCTCCCTAGCTTCCGGCGCGCCACCACGATAGCGCTGGACTCGCCCATGCTCGACCTGCCCGTGCCGGACGGCGTCGAGTTCCCCGTGCTCGAGACGCTGTCCATCTCGGCCTTGTATGTGGGTTTGGAATCCCTACTCTCCAGCTGCCCGCGCCTGCGGCTGCTCAAGCTCAGCGTGTGTAGTTACCAAGTGACGCTCCGCTCCAGGTCGCTGCAGGAGCTCGTGCTGCACACCAAAAAACCATGGATACGGCGTGTGCACATTGCTGCCCCCGAGCTTAAACGCTTGACCTTGTCCACATGGGGCTATTGTGCTGGGTCCTTGGTACCTCGACAAGCTGAGTCTACATACGGCGGATGGTGACGTGCCCTCTTCGCTGCACATCCATGCTAGCATTGTACGCACTTGTCCCTGATCTCCTCCCGCTCAATTTTCAACTCTCGTTCTATATATACCTGCTAATTAAACTGAAAATTAATTATGAATTGTTTCTTGTCCGTTGAAATTCTATTTTCAGTGTCGACGTATTTTCCGTGATCGAGAGACCAACTTTACCCAAGAGATTGAGAAGCATATGGTTGTTGCCTTCTCGGCTTTGGAGCTGCATCTCACAACCAGTGGGCATCTTTTCGGAGCATTCGTTTTTCATGTCATTGGGATGAATCGTATTCGTAGTGACATGAAGAGGCTTAAGGTCGTCCTACATGGATCAACACCGGTAATTCTCAACTAGCTCTTGTTATTTAATATGTTTTTAATACGTACATTGTTTAGTAATTCACGTTTAATTGTAATATGTTTTTTTAGGTGAAAGAAGAAGAAGGATGCCCCGCAAATTGTAGTTGTGATCCCGCGAACTGGAAAACCCAAACTATCTCTTTGATTGCTCTCGAAGAAATGGAAATCGATGGCTTCAAAGGAGAGGATCATGAGTATGATTTCTTGAAATTGGTATTCAAGTCTTCGCCAATTCTTAAAAGAGTGACCGTGAAGATGTCCGATGAGGACTCATCAAGTAACTGTGGAAGCACAGATCAGCTATACGACATTTTCAAGGCGTACTCTTCTGTGGAATGTTGTGTTTATCTCAGCTCTGGTGAACATAAGTTCTCCATGCATAATTAGGCTCGGAGGATGTTCTCATGGAGTGGGTTCGAGGTTCGACTTGGGAAATTCCAGTGAAATTCCGAAATGAACTCTACTGTCTTCTTCCCAGGAGGATAGAAACAGCAAAATTAGGGTAAAAATTCAATGAGATGTCTTGTGGGTCTTCGGAAGAGAGATAGGTTCAGGGGATGGTGTTCCGCGGAAGATTCACGACCGAAATTGAGGCTATCCTGGTTTAGCTAGGGTTTGGCCCATGTGCGTGCTCTCTGGGCGTAGGAAGGGTGTGCTCGACGGAGGCGTCCACGAAACGGGGATTTCAGCTCGACCAACGACGTACCATTTCTATATAAGATAGTTTTAGCTTTTTTTTCAGATTCGCATGTATGCAGATCCATTTTAGTGTGTGTTCACTCATTTCAGTCCATATTATTCGACATTGAAAAATTCCAAAACATTTTGTAATTAGAAACTGAGGTAGTAGGCTAGTAGCAAAAAGATGGCACCAGAACATATGAGAAAGCACCTTTTCCATGTCCATTGATATTGATCTGGTGGATTCATGCATGCTTGGAAAAAATCGGCAACACGTCTCACGATCTCATCTCTTCTCCATGCATCACGAGTCTTAGCAAAAATAAAAAAGAAGCAACACAATCGACTAGGCAGCTTCTTCTGCCATTGTCCGACCTCCAAAATAGTAGCGCTCAACTTCCCTGCTACAATGCTATCACCTAATAATTTAGAACTCCTGAAGAAGGTTGCCCATGGCACTTCCATGGTCCTAGGCCACCACCATTCAATACCTAGCTTAAACTTATCCCAATGTACGGTTAAGCACCATAGCTGCAGGGAGGCCAAGGTGGTGCGGGCCGGGCCGGTGCGGAGGGCGGGCTGCAGCGGCTGGGAGGGGCACGTACGACAACGGGGAGGTGCAGTGACGGCCGACGGGGGATGGTGGCGGACTGGCGCCATGGGAAACGGTGGCGGGGAGGCACAGCAGCGGGAAACGGTGGTCGGGAGCGAGGCGGGCGGTGAGGGCGGGCGGCGAGGGTTTGGTAGGGGCTAGGGATTTCAGTTTGTGGTGTGGCGGCAGAAAGGAAAAACTCCACCTCCCTATTATCGATTTGAGCTAGCTAGACCGAATTTTTTCACTTTGCCGCCAATTATTCACAATATGTACTGTCCGGATATATTTTCCCTCCGAGATTTACCATAATCCAGAAAATTACAAAATATTCAAACAAAATGGAAGATAAATTTTTATGTATACTATTAGTGTTACATTAAGTTGTATAATTTTTTAATTCATAAAACGAAGAGAAATTATCAGGTAGTACAAAACTTGTAGCTTACACGAAAAAGGTTTGATGTTATAGAAGGATGTTCTTCTTTACAACGGTACTTCAAACATACCAAGTAGTTTTCAAAATTCGTAAGTAATATATATGGTTTCGGATAGTGGGGTCATAGAGATACCATAATAAAAATTATTCATCCATGTACAACAATTTTTGCGTGTGCGCTTTGCTTAAAACTTCATTTTAATATAGAAAATAACTATTAGTTATATTAATTCATGAAATATAGCATAACAAATTTAAATATTTTCAAAAAATGACATTAGATCTAGCATTGATCGAAGTTACGTGAGAGATGTGCATGCGCCCGATACATATTTTGCTCTAGGTCGGCTGGGGATCAATCGAGATTTGGCCGGCCGCCGGTGTGGTTAATATTGCTAAAACAATCACTTTATTTTGCTAGTAATTATAGTTATGAAATTCAACTCTTTTTTATATCTGTTTCGCCTATAAAATTAGTTCATCAAAGATTGTGTTCAAGTTTTCATGCGCATTCGGGTTTTTGAGTCCGTGAGAGCTACGCCGGCCAATTATTCTGACCGTCTGAAACAATTTCAGAGTCGATGAAGTATCCAGGACGTCTCTAATGGTCTTTATAGTGTTAGTGAAAAATATTCGGACCGTACCCGAACCCTCCAGAATTTGCTTTTCATAAATTACTCTGAAAATATTTATTTGGAAGTCCAAAAAACAATGTTATGGACAAATACTATTTATTTTGAAGCCAAGAAAATCATTGGGACAAATACTATTTATTTTGAAGCCAAAACAATCATTGATTATGGACAAATAATTTAACGGACGGGACAAGTCACCGAGTTCTAAATTGATCTTAATGAGTTGTCACATCCATTAATTTATTGACCACAATCAACTTTTTGTATGCAACATCTAAATTGCTAGCACGGGGACTTGAACTTGGATGGGTAGTAAATGCATCAACATCTCCTTGCAACTAGGTTAGGCCTAAGTCTGTGACACCAATGGTACAACGTCCAATTTATTGTAGCTCAAACTCATGCATTTGTAGAGGCAACCAATATTACGAACCGTCTCTCATAAGCTTCCTCCTGAGATGGACAGAAATACTAGCCATCTGAGACGCTCTAGAGGTGGACAATATTATGAACCGTCTCAGATGATCAGAATATTTGAGACGGTCACGAATAATGACCGACTCTAGTATTATTAGAGACAACTTTAAAATTTCAGCCAACTGAGGGATTTGATCCCGAACGGTTCAAGAAAATTTGGGTGAACCAGCTCTAGGTTCCGTCTAGAATGGTCATGTTTGTACTAGTGGTAGGAATGGAACTCATGGGAGAAAGCTCAGGTCCGGAGTGCATGGAGGTTTGATGCATTAACGATTTTAAGATGGTGGAGAATATTCACCAAGGTAGAGTTTGTTGTGCTTGTGTCGAATATTGTGTACGAGTTGGCTTATGTTCGAATATTCACCAAGGTATCCTCGTCCTGTGTTCCCTCCTCCCTCGGCTCGTCATCGTCCATCCCTAGCGGGGAGACGCCGGTCGATGACGACACTGGTTCGGAGTCGTCGTCATCGGTTGATCTGAGTTGTTTTGAGGTGCTCGATTGGAGGCAGGAGCTGGAGGAGCACATGTTGGTGCAGGAGGAGTCTATGGTGGCATGGCACCAAGAAGAATACCTGACGCATCGCGTGGTAGACGACTCCTTCGAGACTCTGCTCGAAGACCGTCTGTGAAGGTGGCAGATGTGCCTCAAGGTGGAGCTCAATGGTTCTGGTGCACCACCAGCGAAGCGGTACAAGGCTGACGTTGTCGATGCCTTTGGGTCTGGCCAGCCACCCGTCAACAACGTTGCCAATGACAACGTGATTATGACTCTGACGACTAAACCTCTACTCTATTTAGTTGGAGTATTAGATATATTTTGTGTATATATGTAAGGGTTGAAATGTTTTAATGGAGCCCTCCAGATATTAATGTAATCTCAATTCTGTATAATGGGCGAATTAATTCTTGTTTTTGTTTAATCCTAGATTCATGCCCAAAAAGCACAGCATCTCCATTTCACAAAAGGCTCAAATCTAATCGTAAAATTTAAAAGTTGCATTCAGAAGACAAATTGGTTTAGGGGCCGTTTGGATCCCATCATTTCATTTCATTTGGCAAAAAATGAAATGAAATAAATTTCAGAGAAATGACAGGGTTAGGGACAATTCCATTTTTTTTTAATTTTTTCTTACAAATTGGATTTGTTTCGTACATTTATCTATGAGAAAATCCGGGGGTCAGAATTCCTTCCAATTCGAAAGTCCCAAATGATCCGAGGGAGCGGAAAGAGAGGGATTCGAACCCTCGGTACAAAAAAATTATTGACTTAACATAGTAAATACATTGTCTGAAATTCTAATTGAAATGACATTCCAATTCCATGACAGCCAAACACGTTGGGAATGGAATCTGAAATGAATTCCTCTGAAATGATGGGATCCAAACGACCCCTTATATTTTTTAGTCGTATCACCACTTTTGGTTTTATTTATCGGACTGATCGCCCCTAAATTAGTTTTCTTCGGATCCAAATTTTCAGCAAACAAATTATAAAAACACCACTTTAATGATATCCCAACAAGTTTGATAATATTCATCTAGTCTTGTAGATTTATTTTTCTCCATTTGAAAGACGGCATGTTTAATCTCTTATTTAAACGGACATCTAACATTGTCCAAACAAATAATCCTTTCATGCCCATACCACATGACACGATTTTATTGAAAAACACCATTTTGTGAAGGCTAAACAGATTCGAAAATATTCTTTGGCTCCCAAGATCCTTTCATTTTAAAATATTTAAAATTCCAAAAGTTCTAGACATTGTCAATGTTATATTCTGCAAGCATGGAATATTGCAATGCAAAATTATTTATATTATGCACTACAGGAAAATAACAAAATCTGGAAACAAAATTGGAGATTTGAAAATATGCATACTCACATCCACACTTGCCATTTATGTGTAGCTTAGTATATGAAGTATTTGAAATTTATATTTTACACGGTTGTGGGATACACTATTGCTACATCCTGATTTTGTTTCAATTCTTTTTGAAACTCGTAAATATGATTTTCGATTTTTTTTTTGGAACAAAAGGATCACTAGAACTCAAGAGCCAAAAGTCTATACCCAAACAGATTTTAATAATTTTCAAGTGCCTATTCTAGATTCCTCGTCTCCTTCAATAACTTCCATCTCATTTTGCATGCCAAAAATATATAACTGCTCCTATTAAACCTCTATGGAAGAACTCAGTATTTACATCACGCATTAACTAAGTTTCATTAATCTGCTAAATAATAAAGTTATCCTGCTTAACAAATTCCTCTTTTGAAAATTAGATCTAGTTCCAAATCTCAGTCTGGTTCCGTGGTCAGAGAGCTCAACATTTCTACACGCTTAGTTTCAAATTCAGGAATCTTCCTGACTGATTGTTCTTGGTGCTCCTTAAGTTCTGCAGGTCCATCTTTAGCTTCCAGCATATCTTGAGCAGATTGTTCTTTCTGCTCCTCATATTCTACAGGATCATCTTTAGCTTGAGACATGTCCTTAACTGATTGTTCTTGGTGCTCCTCCATCTCTGCCGGACCTTCTTTGGCTTCAGGCATGTCTGGAGCGGATTGTTTTTTGTTCACTTCCATTTCTATAGGCTCATCTATAGCTTCAGACATGCCCTGACCTAATTGTTCTCGTTGCTTCTCCGTTTCTATAGGTCCATCTTCAACTTAGACATGGCTTGAGCTGATTGTTTTTGCTGCTCTTCCATTTCTGCAAGTTCACCTTTATCTCCAGACATGTCAAGAGCTGGCTGCTCTTGGTGCTCTTCCGTTTCTGCCGATTTACATGGATCGAGTTTATCTTAAACTTCATCGCTTGGGTGTTTCCGGTGCCTCTCAATCTCTGCATGTTCATCTTCACCTTCAGGCATGCAACCAGCTGATTGTTTATGGTGCTCCTCCATTTCTACAGGACTAGCTTCAAATTCAGACATGTCCTTGACTGATTCTTGCTCCTGCGTTTCTGCAGGTCCATCTTTAGCTTCAGGCATGTCCTGACCAGAATTACTGTTCTCTGTGCTCCTCCACTTCTGCAGGTTCATCTTTAGCTTCAGACATGTCCTGAGCTGATTTTTCTTGGTGCTCCTCCACCTCCGAAGGTCCATCTTCATCCTGAGAGATCGCATGAGCTGATTGTTTTTGGTGCTCTTTCATTTCTGCAGGTTCACCTTTATCTCCAGACAGGTCGTGAGTTGGTTGCTCTCGGTGCTCTTCTGTTTGTGCAGATTTACTTGGATCAGGTTTATCTTGAAGTTCTTCACTTGGTTGTTCTTGATGCCCCTCCACCTGAAGTGATTGTTCTATATGCTCCTCCATTTCTGCCATATATATTTAACTTCAGACATGTCCTGAGATGACTTTACTTAGGGCTCCTCCATTTCTGCAGATCCATCTTTAACTTCAGCCAAGTCCTGAGCTGACTTTACTTGGGGCTCCTACATTTCTGCAAGTTCAACTTCATCTTCAGACATGGCTTGACCTGGTTCCTCTTGGTGTTCTTTCGTTTCTGCAGGTTAATCTTCAACTACAGACGTGTACGGAGCTGGCGATCCTCCATGTCACCAGGTTCATCTTCAGCTCCAGACAAGGTTCGATCTGATTGTTTTTCATCCTCTTCCATCTCTGCAGGTTCACTTGGACCAGGCTGTTTTCAACTTCATCATTGCTCCTGGTACAATAAGATAATACCTTCATTATTTTCAACACCTTCATAGAATATCCTACAAGAGAACTTACCTACTTAACAATCGATGCTCAAGGCCTCACAACATCACAACATGGGGAATTTTGAAAATCACCTTCGCAATTGTCTAGACAAAATTTCTGTTGCAACAGTAACAATCAGCACAGTAGTTGTTAGAAGATTTTTAGAAGATACTACGTTCTAACAGCAACATGCTGCACATTTTTTGTTTTGTTGAATAATAATGAACATGCAAATGAAGGACTTCTAATTCATTCTCAAATAGACCCTCAGCAGCACATAGGAACACCAATGCACCATTACTCATCTAAAAAAAAATGCACTATTAGTTATTGTTAGATGTATTAGTTACTGTTCATAGTTTACTGTTCATACCTTGTATATGTACTGGCTTTGCCTCCTGGAATAGATCAGTTGCTCACTTTGACATGGTATCAGAGCTCCCGGGTTCTGCTCTCCTCTCTCCCTCCCGCACGTAGCCCCGAGCAACTCCGTGCGTGCTGCCACCGTCGCCGGCCTGCTGCGCCGCAGCCGCCGCCTCCGGTCTGCCGTGCCTCCGCCGCCGTCATCAGCAATCCGGCCTGCCGCTGCCGCCCTCGTCCGGCCCGGCCGCCGCCGCCCCTGCCTCGACCTCTGGCCGCCGCCTCCCGTCGTCCTCGCAGGCCTGCCGCCGTCCGTCGCGGGCGCCGAGCTCCCCGCAGCATCGCTGCCTCCCGCGACCCGCTGCCGTCCGTTGCGGTCGTCGCCGTCATCGCCCGTCGCCGGCCGCCGCCGCCCTCCGGTCGCCCGCCGGCCGCCCTCCGGCCGCCTGCTTCGGCCGCCCCAGCTCCCCGCAGCGTCGCTGCCTCCCGTGGCCGCATCGAGCTCAAAATCGGGACTGGTTTCGATCCAGTTTCTCTCTCCTGGTGTTGACTTTGTAAAAAAAAAAAAAAAAAAAAAAAAAAAAAAAAAAAGAAAAGAGAGCCCGCGATGTCCTCTTCGGGCTATGTTGCTGTTCCTCGGTGTTCTGTGATCTTTGATGGCTCCAACTACGCCGAGTTTGTGGGCTTTATGCGCATCCACATGCGCGGCCTCCTGTTGTGGGGCGTTCTCTCTGGCGAAGTCGTCTGTCCGCCGTGCCCCGTTGCTCCTGTGTCTCCTACTCCACCGGTGCCACCCGTTCTTGCCGCTGATGCTTCTGAGGCTGATCGGGCAGCTGCCAAGGATGCTGATGATCTTGCCGTTCAAGCCTATGACCAGCAGGTATCGGATTACTCGGACTCTCTCTCTATTTATCGGGATGCTCTGTCTGTTTACACTCAGTGGTGCAATGATGATGCTCGTGCTGCTGCTGTCCTCACTGCTAGTGTTCTACCCCAGTTTGCTTCTGAGTTTATGGGTTTAGGCACTGCTGCTGCGATGTGGACTTATCTCTGTCAGCGCTATCAGCCCTCTGGTGATGCTCTCTACCTATCTGTGGTCCGTCAGGAGCACGATCTTCAGCAAGGAGACTCTACTGTTGATGAGTTCTACTCGCAGTGCTCTGCCATCTGGCGTCAGCTCTACTGTTGATGAGTTCTACTCGCAGTGCTCTGCCCTCTGGTGATGTCTTCTGATTCTTCCGCTCTGTCTTCTCTTCGACCTCTTGATTCTCCTGTCAATGTTCTTACTGCCGATGGCACACCTCTTCCTGTTGCTAGTCGTGGCATTCTTTCTACTCCGTCCTTCTCTGTTCCTAGTGTTTCGCATGTTCCCCGTCTTACCATGAATCTTTTTTTCCGCTGCTCAACTTACTGATTCTGGCTGTCGTGTCATTCTTGATACCGACTCTTGCTCTGTTCAGGATCGTCGCACCCAGGCTATAGTTGGAGCTGGCCCTCGGCGCCGTGAGGCTCAGGGCCTTTGGGAGGTCGACTGGCTTTGTGTCCCACCCACCAGCTCGCATGCTCTTGTTGCCTCCTCCTCTGCGTCCTTCCAACAGTGGCATCATCGACTTGGTCATATCTGTGGCTCTCGCTTGTCCTCGCTAGTGCATCAAGGTGTCTTAGGGTCTGTCTCTGGCGATGTATCTTTACATTGTAATGGTTGTAGACTTGGCAAACAGACTCAATTACCTTATCCTACGAGTGAGTCAGTATCTCAGCGCCCTTTCGACTTAGTTCATTCTGATGTATGGGGTCCTGCTCCCTTCGATTCGAAAGGTGGTCATCGCTACTATGTTCTTTTTATTGATGACTTCTCTCGCTATACTTGGCTCTATTTGATGAAATCTCGCAGTGAGGTTCTCTCCATATACAAGCGATTTGCTGCCATGGTTCACACCCAGTTTTCCACGCCCATCCGTGTTTTTCGTGCTGACTCGGCTGGTGAGTATATCTCCCAGATGTTGCGTGGTTTTCTTGCCGAGCAGGGTACTCTTGCCCAGTTCTCTTGTCCTGGTGCCCATGCTCAGAATGGTGTTGCTGAGCGTAAGCATCGCCACCTGCTTGAAACGAGTCGTGCAATGATGATCGCTGCCTCTCTTCCTCCCCACTTTTGGGCTGAGGCTATTTCTGCGTCCACCTATCTTATCAATATCCAGCCTTCGGCTGCCTTACAGGGTGGAATTCCTATGGAGCGTCTCTCTGGTCATTCTCCTGACTACTCCGCTCTTCGTATGTTTGGGTGTGTGTGCTATGTCCTTCTTGCCTCGCGAGAACGCACCAAACTAACTGCTCAGTCGGTTGAGTGTGTCTTTCTTGGCTACAGTGATGAGCACAAGGGTTACCGGTGTTGGGATCCTGTCGGCCGTCGTCTGCGTATTTCACGTGATGTGACTTTTGATGAGTCTCGTCCATACTATCCGCGTCCCACCACCTCCTCCTTTTCAGTTGACGATCTCTCCTTCCTTATACTCCCTGACACATCTCCCTCTGTGCCTATTGTTCCTCCTCCATCTCCACCTATGCCGAGTCCCACCGTTTCTGATACACCTCCGACACCACCCTCCCCTCCTCCTTCCACACCTCCCTCGTCACCTGCCTCTCCACCTACTGCTCCGGCGTGTCCTCCCCTTTCTCCCTTTCCTCTCCACTACACTCGTCGTCCTCGGGATGTGGATGCTTCCTCTGACATACCCTCTACTTCCGGCGCGCCACCTTCCCCGTCTACACCGGTTCATAACCTTCGTTCTCGCCCTTCCTTACGGTCTCCTGCTCGCTATTCTCCTTCCCACTACGGTCTTTCTGCTACTGTTGAGCCCACTTCCTATCGGGATGCCATGGCTCAGTCTGAGTGGCAGCTTGCGATGGCTGAGGAGATTGCTGCACTTGAGCGCACTGGCACATGGGATCTTGTTTCCCCTCCTCTCGGTGTTCGTCCCATCACTTGCAAGTGGGTCTATAAGATCAAGACTCGCTCCGATGGTTCTCTTGAGCGTTACAAAGCTCGTCTTGTGGCTCGTGGCTTTCAGCAGGAGCAGGGGCGCGATTATGATGAGACATTCGCTCCTGTTGCCCACATGACCACTGTTCGCACTCTTCTCGCTGTGGCTTCTGTTCGTCATTGGTCTGTGTCTCAGCTTGACGTCCAGAATGCCTTTCTCAATGGTGAGTTGCGTGAGGAGGTTTATATGCAGCCACCACCGGGGTACTCTGTTCCTGATGGTATGGTTTGCCGTCTTCGGCGCTCTCTCTATGGCCTTAAACAAGCCCCTCGCGCCTGGTTTGAGCGTTTCGCCTCTGTGGTGACTGCTGCTGGTTTTGTGCCTAGCGATCATGACCCTGCGCTGTTTGTCCACACCTCACCTCGTGGTCGGACGCTCCTCCTCTTATATGTTGATGACATGATCATTACTGGTGATGACTCCGAGTATATTGCCTTTGTTAAGGCCCGCCTCCGTGAGCAGTTTCTGATGTCAGATCTTGGTCCTCTTCGCTATTTTCTTGGGATTGAGGTTTCTTCAACTTCTGATGGCTTCTATATCTCCCAAGAAAAATATATTCAGGATCTCCTTGCTCACGCCGCTCTTGGTGATCAGTGCACTGCTGAGACTCCTATGGAGCTTAATGTTCAGCTTCGTGCTACCGATGGTGATCCCCTCACAGACCCGACACGCTATCGCCATCTTGTTGGGAGTCTTGTCTATCTGGCTGTCACTCGTCCTGACATATCATATCCTGTCCACATTCTGAGTCAGTTCGTATCTGCTCCCACTTCTGTCCACTATAGTCACCTTCTTCGTGTTCTACGATATCTTCGTGGCACGATCTCTCACCGCCTTTTCTTTCCTCGCTCCAGCTCTCTCCAGCTCCAGGCCTACTCTGATGCTACGTGGGCCAGTGATCCTTCTGATCGCCGCTCCCTGTCTGCCTATTGTGTTTTTCTTGGCGGCTCTCTCATTGCCTGGAAGACGAAGAAACAGAAGGCAGTGTCCCGCTCCAGTGCAGAGGCTGAGTTGCGAGCGATGGCCATGTTGACGGCTGAGGTGACCTGGTTGCGATGGTTGCTAGCAGATTTTGGTGTTTCTGCTGCTGCACCGACTTCTCTATTGTCAGACAGTACTGGTGCCATCAGTATTGCGCGTGACCCGGTGAAGCATGAGCTCACCAAGCACATCGGTGTGGATGCCTCCTTTGTGCGTGCTGCTGTGCAGGATCAGATTCTTGCTCTTCATTATGTGCCCTCCGAGTTTCAGTTGGCGGATTTCTTTACGAAGGCACAGACTCGAGCGCAGCATGGGTTTTTCCTCTCCAAACTCAGTGTTGTTGACCCACCATGAGTTTGAGGGGGGGTGTTAGATGTATTAGTTACTGTTCATAGTTTACTGTTCATACCTTGTATATGTACTGGCTTTGCCTCCTGGAATAGATCAGTTGCTCACTTTGACAGTTATATGTTCAAATGTCAGATAAAGAGGCCCTACAGTTCTCATCTATAGCATGCCCGTAGACAAAGAGGTATAAAGGAACGCTAATGCAGAAATACTGCACAACCAATTTAGTTTTTATGTCATAAAAAAGTTTACACACAAATACTGCAAAGTTACCCAGATTTAGTTTTTATGTGATGAAGAAGTCTTAAGCAGCAAAATAGTTTGAACAAATCAGAGATGAGAAAATGAGGTAGATATATGATCTATCAACATAAACAAACTGAAATAGAAAATATTCAGATAGCAAAAGAAAGTTGAGACGATGTTGTTCCTCTCTTTATTCTTTTTGCTGCTGGTCCTTTCTTTCTTCTTTTTGCTGCTGGTCCTTTTTTTTCTTCTTTTTACTGATATTCCTCTCTTTCTTTTTCGCTGCTAAAACAATGGCATGCATTTAGATGTGTACTCGAGAAAACAAATCAAGAAAATGCACGGAGTTACTGTTACTAACCTTTCCTTGTCTTCCTTTTCGGTATCATCATTTTTGGTGATATCATCAATGGCTTGGTTGATTGCATGAAAAGCTATCGTTTTACTCTGGTAATTCCGAATTTACAGAATTTCAGAATTAGATAAAAGTGTAGAAAAGAGAAAATGTAACAGTTATGAAGTTATCAAGATGGACAACAATGTTTAGATATCATTAAGATTAGGATGAGCATATAGATAAACAATCAAATAAATTCATATGCATACAACAGGAGTGTAGAGAGAAACTGATCAGCAGACCCTCTAGCTTGTCTTCATTCACCCTATGAGCTTTTGGAAGCAGACGAAATTCGTCTGTCAGCTCTCATGCACTCTTGTACATTTTCCTGAGAAACAAAGTCAAGTGCGACCTTTATACATGACTTCCCAAGAACAAAGAGGTTAACAATGTTATGGAATGAACTCTTCTATTCCAAAGGGGCCAAAGCCAGTACATATACAGGTGAGTGAACAGTAAACCCTATAATATCTATACACATATAACACCCCCCCTCAAACTCATGGTGGGTCAACAACACTGAGTTTGGAGAGGAAGAACCCATGCTGCGCTCGAGCCTGTGCCTTCGTGAAGAAATCCGCCAGCTGTAACTCGGAGGGCACATAGTGAAGAGCAAGAATCTGATCCTGCACAGCCGCACGCACAAAGGAGGCATCCACGCCGATGTGCTTGGTGAGCTCATGCTTCACCGGGTCACGCGCAATGCTGATGGCACCGGTACTGTCTGACAATAGAGAAGTCGGTGCAGCAGCAGAAACACCAAAGTCTGCTAGCAACCATCGCAACCAGGTCACCTCAGCCGTCAACATAGCCATCGCTCGCAACTCAGCCTCTGCACTGGAGCGGGAAACTGCCTTCTGTTTCTTCGTCTTCCAGGCAATGAGAGATCCTCCAAGAAAAACACAATAGGCAGACAGCGAGCGGCGATCAGAGGGATCACTTGCCCACGTAGCATCAGAGTAGGCCTGGAGCTGGAGAGAGCTGGAGCGAGGAAAGAAAAGGCGGCGAGAGATCGTGCCACGAAGATATCGTAGAACACGGAGAAGGTGACTATAGTGGACAGAACTGGGAGCAGATACGAACTGACTCAGAATGTGGACAGGGTATGATATGTCCTGGACGAGTGACAGCCAGGTAGACAAGACTCCCAACAAGATGGCGATAGCGTGTCGGGTCTGTGAGGGGATCACCATCGGTAGCACGAAGCTGAACATTGAGCTCCATAGGAGTCTCAGCAGTGCACTCATCACCAAGAGCGGCGCGAGCAAGAAGATCCTGAATATATTTTTCTTGAGAGATGTAGAAGCCATCAGAAGTCGAAGAAACCTCAATCCAAGAAAATAGCGAAGAGGACCAAGATCTGACATCAGGAACTGCTCACGGAGGCGAGCCTTAACAAAGGCAATATACTCAGAGTCATCGCCAGTAATGATCATGTCATCAACATATAAGAGTAGGAGCGTCCGACCACGAGGTGAGGTGTGGACAAACAGCGCAGGGTCATGGTCGCTAGGCACGAAACCAGCGGCAGTCACCACAGAAGCGAAACGCTCAAAAACCAGGCGCGAGGGGCTTGTTTAAGGCCATAGAGAGAGCGCCGAAGACGGCAAACCATACCATACAGGAACAGAGTACCCCGGTGGTGGCTGCATATAAACCTCCTCACGCAACTCACCATTGAGAAAGGCATTCTGGACGTCAAGCTTGAGACACAGACCAATGACTAACAGAAGCCACAGCGAGAAGGAGTGCGAACAGTGGTCATGTGGGCAACAGGAGCGAATGTCTCATCATAATCGCGTCCCTGCTCCTGCTGAAAACCACGAGCCACAAGACGACTTTGTACCGCTCAAGAGAACCATCGGAGCGAGTCTTGATCTTATAGACCCACTTGCAGTGATGGGGCGAACACCGGGAGGAGGAGAAACAAGATCCCATGTGCCAGTGCGCTCAAGTGCAGCAATCTCCTCGGCCATCGCAAGGCTGCCATTCAGACTGAGCCATGGCATCCCGATAGGAAGTGGGCTCAACAGCAGCAGAAGGCCGTACTGGGAAGGAGAATAGCGAGCAGGAGACCGTAAGGAAGGACGAGAACGAAGGTTATGAACCGGTGTAGACGGGGAAGGTGGAGCTCCGGAAGTAGAGGGTATGTCAGAGGAACCATCCACAACACGAGGACGACGAGTGTAGTGGAGAGGAAAGGGGGAAAGGGGAGGACACGCCGGAGTGGTAGGTGGAGAGGCAGGTGACGAGGGAGGAGAGGAAGAAGGAGGGGAGGGTGGTGTCGGAGGTGTATCAGAAACCGTGGGACTCGACGGAGGTGGAGGGGGAGGAGTAACAGTAGGCACAGAGGGAGATGTGTCGGGGAGTATAAGGAAGGAGAGATCGTCAACTGAAAAGGGGGAGGTGGTAGGACGCGGATAGTAAGACGAGACTCATCAAAAGTCACATCACGTGAAATACGCAGACGACGACCAACGGGATCCCAACATCGGTAACCCTTGTGCTCATCACTGTACCCGAGAAAGACACACTCAACCGACTGAGCAGTTAGTTTGGTGCGTTCACGCGGAGCAAGAAGAACATAGCACACACACCCAACAGACGAAGAGCGGAGTAGTCAGGAGAATGACCCGAGAGACGCTCCATAGGAATACCACCCTGTAAGGCAGCCGAAGGCTGGATGTTGATAAGATAGGTGGACGTGGAAATAGCCTCAGCCCAGAAGTGGGGAGGAAGAGAGGCGGCGATCATCATCGCACGAGTTGTCTCAAGCAGGTGGCGATGCTTGCGCTCAGCAACACCATTCTGAGCATGGGCACCAGGACAAGAGAACTGGGCAAGAGTACCCTGCTCGGCAAGGAAACCCGCAACATGCGGGAGATATACTCACCAGCCGAGTCAGCACGAAAAACACGGATGGGCGTGGAAAACTGGGTGGTGAACCATGGCAGCAAATCGCTTGTATATGGAGAGAACCTCACTGCGAGATTTCATCAAATAGAGCCAAGTATAGCGAGAGAAGTCATCAATAAATAGAAACATAGTAGCGATGACCCCCTTTCGAATCAAAAGGAGCAGGACCCCATACATCAGAATGTACTAAGTCGAAAGGACGTTGAGAGACTGACTCACTAGTAGGATAGGGTAACTGAGTCTGCTTGCCAAGTCTACAACCATTACAATGTAAAGAAACATCACCAGAGACAGACCCTAAAACACCTTGGCGCACTAAAGAAGACAAGCGAGAGCCACAAATATGACCTAGTCGATGATGCCACTGCTGGAAGGACGCCGAAGAGGAGGCAGCAAGAGCATGAGAACTGGCGGGTGTGGTGGCAGCGGAAGGAACGCGAAGCCAGTCAACCTCCCAAAGGCCCTGAGCATCATGGCGCCGAGGGCCAGCTCCAACTAGAGCCTTGGTGCAACGATCCTGAACAGAGCAAGAGTCGGGATCAAGAATGACACGACAACCAGAATCAGCAAGTTGAGCAGCAGAGAAAAGATTCATGGTAAGACGAGGAACATGAGAAACACCAGGAACAGAGAAAGACGAAGTAGAAAGAGTGCCACGACTAGCAACAGGAAGCGGTGTGCCATCGGCAGTAAGAACATTGATAGGAGAATCAATAGGTCGAAGAGAAGACAGAGCAGAAGAATCAGAAGACATGTGAAAGGAAGCTCCAGAATCCAGAACCCACGGAGATGTACCTGACTGTGTAGGCGGTGGTGGCGAAGTAGCAGTAGTGGAAGCAGTCAGCGAGGCAACGGTGCCCGTTGAAGAAGAGCCAGAGGAAGCCAGCATACGCTTGAGCTGGGCAATATCCTGGGCAGTGAAGGACTGTGCAGACGGAGGCGCACGAACCGCAGAGGGAGCGACCCATGTCACGCTGCTTCTTGAAACAATCAGACTCTGGATGGCCCGACTTCTTGCAGTAGTCGCAGAACATGTGAGAGCGAGGCCGACCCCCCCCCAGCAGGGGGCCGCCCGCCCACCCCCCGTGAAGGAGTGGGTAGCAGCGGTGGAACAGACGACACCGGAGCGCGGGTAGCAAGCACAGTGGGAACCACAAGCAGTCCAGCAGAACGGAGGCGAGTCTCCTCAGCGCGAAGCTCTGCAAGTACCTCTGAGATGGGAACACGTCGACCACGGGCAAGCAAGTGTGCACGCCTAGGCTCAAACTCGGTACGCAGACGAGACAAAAACTCATGGACACGCTGAAACTCCAAATCTGACCTCACTGTCTGACAGCAGCGACAAGTAGTACCACAAACAACAGTCCTCAGGGAGTCAAGCTGACGCCAGATGGCAGAGCACTGTGTATAGAACTCGTCAACAGTAGAGTCACCCTGCTGAAGATCATGCTCTTGACGCACCACAGATAGGTAGAGAGCATCACCAGAGGGCTGATAGCGCTGACAAAGATAAGTCCACATCGCAACAGTAGTGCCCAATCCCATAAACTCAGAAGCAAACTGGGGTAGAACACTAGCAGTGAGGACAGCAGCAGCACGAGCATCATCATTGCACCACTGAGTGTAAACAGACAGAGCATCCCGATAAATAGAGAGAGACGCCGAGTAATCCGATACCTGCTGGTCATAGGCTTCAACTGCAAGATCATCAGCATCCTTGGCGGCAGCACGATCAGCCTCAGAAGCATCAGCGGCAAGAACAGGCGGCACCGGTGGAGTAGGAGCCACAGGAGCACGGGGCAGGGGACAGGGGACCTCGCCAGAGAGACACCCCACAGCAGAAGGCCGCGCATGTGAATACGCATAAAGCCCACAAATTCGGCGTAGTTGGTACCATCAAAGATCACAGAGCACCGAGGAATAGCAACATAGCCCGAAGAGGACATAGCGGGCTCTCTGATTTTTTTTTTTTTTTTTGAAGTCAACTCTAGGGCCGATCTAGATCGAGACCGACCCACAGTCCCGCACGCTACGAGCGATGCGAGGACACCAGGCTGCCGGCGGCGAGCTGGGGCGGCAGGCAGCCGGCGGCGGGTCAGGCCGGAGGCGGAGGAGGCCGGTGCGGGTCCGGCCGAGGCGGAGCCGGCCGCGGCGGAGCAGGCCGGGGCGGGTCAGGCCGAGGCGGCGGCGGAGGAGGCCGGTGCGGGTCCGGCCGAGGCGGAGCCGGCCGGCGGCGGAGCAGGCCGGGGCGGATCAGGCCGAGGCGGCGGCGAGCTGGGGCGGCAGGGAGCAGCGGCAGCGAGCAGCGGCAGGGAGCAGCGGAGCAAGCCGGAGGCGGCGGCAGCGCGCGGCAGGCCGGAGACGGCGGCAGCGGCGCGGCAGGCCGGCAACGGAAGAGCAGCAGCGGCGGCGGCGATGCTGCAGGCCGGCGACGCGGCGGCAGCGGCGCGGCAGGCGACGGGTGCGGGGAGGAGAGAGCTAACCGTGTCGCTCTGATACCATGTTATGGAATGAACTCTTCTATTCCAAAGGGGCCAAAGCCAGTACATATACAGGTGAGTGAACAGTAAACCTATAATATCTATACACATCTAACAAACAAAACGGAAATATCACATATCGAGTAGCAGACATTTCTATTCAAAAGTATGGCACTAACAGCAGAGGAAATCAGCAACTGCTACCATGCATGTCACATCATACCTTCAAATTTCTGACTTGGTGAGGACATCCTGCGGGGATAAAGACTGCATCACCAAGCTTCTGCTCAAATGTCCAAGGCTCAACTCCTGCATATGGAGTGAACAAAAAACAGGAAGTAAATCCCCGAGGGAAATTTTATACCTTCCAAAAGACCCATTATTCTTAACTGACCATATTCGTCCTTAAGCTTTCTCTTGCGCTCATTTGTTAGGTAAAAACACTGATCATCTATAGGATGAATAACCTGCAAGAATCAACAGCTAAGAAACATGCGAATAAGATGACATGCAGCTTGCAAGGTCAAATAGCTAACAGAGCTAGTCACCTGCTTCACTGGTTCATTTGTAACGCCTAAACTCCTTTGAATGCTTCATTGTATACGCTTCTAGTTTGCTGACATCTTCCCGTCGGAATATATCCCACATGCACCACCCTCTGGCTGGTTATCCTCTACAAAGGAACATCATATTTTTTGTTTCAAGTGATGAAATTTCCAAGGACTTCATCTTCTGTGCTTGTTTCCTTTTTTTCTTTGATGCATTACAAGAACGACAGCCACCTCGTCTTCGCGTTTTTATGACCAGTAGGATTATAAGTTCCTTCTGTATTATCTGGAGATTCACTTTTATCTTGACTGCTGGAAACACAATCCACCTTCTCCCTCTCATTAACTATACCTCCTGCTTTCACCTTCGAAATGTAAAGATCCATATGACCACCATCACCTTCAATGGACGATCGCCCATTCACGTCATGTTTCCCTCAGCTTCATCAACTACCTCATCTTCGTGAACCCCTTCCCCCTCGTCTAAAACAACATCAGTTAATGGCTTCTTATAATTGAACCGCATCCAAATCCTTCAGCTTTTGGCACCTTGATTAATTCACTGGAGCTACCAACATGTCTGTCATCAATGGACGATTACCTATTCACAGTCATGTTTCCTCAGCTTCATCAGATACCACATTTGTGAACCCCTTCCCGGCCGTCTAAAACAACATCAGTTAATGGCTGCTTAATATTTGAGCCACATCCAACTCCTTCAACTTTTGGCACCTTGATTAATCACTGAGAGCTATCGACATGTCACAATCAGTATCTGTTTGTGAAGCTTGATTTCTGTTGTCTTCCTTTATTGTCAAACTCCTTTCTTCTTCTCAGTCGCTGTAATCCTTTTTGCTTTGAGCTTTATTACGTCAGTATGTGTGAGGATATTGACCTGTTTACACAATATGTCGCAATGAAGCTTGGTGACAGAATCACAATTCCTAACTCCTGGGCAACCCATACGCAATGTATGTTTTTGGACCAATGTCTGGCTTATGACTTTTCCTTGAAGCTTCACTGTCAGATTAAGAGGACCAGATTTATGATCTGTATATTCACGAAATGGCAGAGCAGATTGAACTCAGCACCATGTCGGGGCAGTCGCTCCTCAAATGAGCTGTGTTGTACCCTCTAGGGTAATAGCACCATGGGAATACCCATCAAAAAGAAGTGCGTGCTTATTTCAACCTACATTTTGATTTTAACAAAAGCAAAGTGTTGCGTTAAGATTTCATGTCAAAACAAAAATGATCTAGATGCTAAGTGCGACATGGCATATCAATTTCAGAAGAGGTGACCAGTGCTTAACCCATAAAGAACATACACCTGGGAGTTCCCAGCTAACAATAACAAATGCTGGTACCAGACGTCATGCTGGCACAAATGGAAGTTATATGCATAGAAACGCTTTTAACCGGAATTCTTTTGTTTTAACGAATACACTAACGACTGTATTGACAGATATAGACATAACTAGCCAAAAAAAAGTAAATTCCAGGAAATTCACCATGTTGATAATTAATACCAATTTAGATAGAATAGAAGCCACTGTTAACAGAGTATCTAATGAATTTACATGATCTATGCATCCAGTAACCTTGACATCAGTTTGCCAATGGCAAATTATAGCAATGCTATTCTACAGATATTAACCATCATGATCCCAGTTACCTCGACCATAACAGGCACTCAAGTGCTTCAACAGAGAACCGCTCATGTTCATTCTTGTCTTTCTTTTCCCGTAAAGCTCGCCACATGACCATTGGTTCCCAGCTCAATCCAGAAGTTAACTCAAGCACGTCACGAACAATAACAGGCTGCCCTTCAACCAGTGCTCCTGAAAGTGTTCTAAAGCTCATTTTGAAAATCTCTAGCATTTGGGCAATATATGTAACTGTTACTTGAATTCCCTCTACAGGCCAATTTCTGTGACGTACCATTGCTCAACCCAGCGTCAGTAAAACAGGAACATTTTGAACCTCCACCTCCAGCACTCCTTCATGTTGACAACTCAATTGGCCTTGTCCAGTACGTAAGTCCGAAATAACTTTTACTGGAACAATTACTTAAGTTCAAAAATAGAATCTCCATTGTGTCAACCAGGAGCACCATCCTCAACAAGAACTGCACTGTCCAGCAACACGTCATACAGTCCATCAGAAGGTTCTTGAATTGGAACGTTATCATGACTACTTCCCTGTTGCAAATCTTCCCTGCCTTTTATTCTTTTTTGTTTCTCTTGGGCATGCTTGTGCTGTTTTGCCCCAGCAGTGGCTCACAATTGTATCGGTTGGTTGCTATATTAATATAGCGGGACGAAAGCGTGATTTTGTTACCAAATTCATAAAAAAAACAAGGATAATAGTTCTGTGCCCACCATTTTAGCGCGCGTGTGCTTCCACGTATTTCCTATTACATATCAGTGTGGCACCCACTACTATTTCGAGGGTTAGTGTAGAAGAAATGGCTGACGGAGTAAAATTCCGCCAGTTTATGGAAAATGTGCCATGTAGCCCATAGCTCCGCATGTTTAGTTGCGCCAACACTTGTCCACTTGTCAGTAACCATCGTGGCCCAAAGATGTTAGGATTCAGGAGGGACTTTTGTTCGGCCCTATTTCAGGAATAGATCATAATCTGTGGGTCGGTAGCCCATGGCTTACCATAGCTCCGTCTGCCTTGTTGCAAATAAAGCTTGGACACACTTTCTGTAGTCATCGTGGGCCTAGAGGTTACAGGAGTCGAGGGGGGGAATGGGCGGGTAAAAGAGGTAGTACAATATTTTTTTGATCAGAAAATGCTGATCGAGCTTTTTATTTTTCAAGACTAGATTGACAGGTGGGTCGAGTTGTAGATAAGTGATCTGAGCACTTACCTATCCCACACGATGAAAAAGGAACGTCGCTACTCTTTTTTGTTTACTATAAGAACTTGGCTACTCTTGTTTGCGTGTTGATGGAGTTTTTACCATAAAACTATCAGTTTTGTAGCCAAATCCCGAATATATCACTTTTCGTTTTTGTAACGGACATATACAGGATTTTTTTCTAATAATTCATAGAAAACACTGATTCGGGAATAAACACGAATCGACACTAGAACTGACAGGTTGGACCCATCTGTCAGGACTAATTTGCTGATGTGGACTGGGTCCCAATAGTCAGTCCAATTAAAAAATAGAAGAAAACTGTGAGGGGAAGAGCACGTGTTGACCTACGGCGGCATGGCCACCCCGGGGCGGGAGAGCACGGCGCGCGAGTCCCCGGCAGCCGGCAACGACCCCTCCACGACGGAGCTCAGCCCGGCGTCGTTCAGGAAGCACCCCACACTCTGCTTCTCCAGCAAATCCCGGAGCCGTGGTCGTGCTTGGAGCGGCGCCAACGCGCGCGTCCTCCGCGCGGGACGAGACTTTCGACTTGCTCGCCTCCGATATGCGCGACCTGACGCCGCACGAGAGCTCGAGGCGGTTGTCGTCGTCGCACACATTCGAGAGGTTGTCGCCGCCGGTCCGCCTCCACCCGCGTGACTGCCTCGCGCCTCGAGCCGACGAACCGTGCCTCCACCAGGGGCGGATCCAGGACCCGGGCAACCAGGGCCACGGCCCGGGGCGTGGCAGCAGTGCTGAAGCTTAAAGATGACTGTAGCAGGCACTGTAGCCTATACTGTAGCTACAGTCCGAAGGTGGCCCGGGGCGTAGTGAAATCCTGGGTCCGCCCCGGCCTCCACGAGCTTTTTAGAGATGTCTGGAAGCAAAGCCTCACCGTCCGCGTCCTCCTGGGGAAGTCTCGCATGCTGGGATGCCGTACAAGCGGGGAACAGGATCGGCGTCCAGAGCGCGCCGCCGTCTGCCGCGACGCACTCCTCGTAGCCATGGACCTCTACGAGCTCCAAGTACATGTCTAGAAGACTCTCTGAGGCGTAATACTCATGCCTAGCGAGCGGTGGTTTCTGGAACGTACGAAGGCAGCTGAGTGGGGGTGGGGGGCGCGGCGGCGGAGGAAGCTCGCCGCCGGAGCACGGGAGCGGGGCGAGGACAGCGGAGGGCGGGGGAGGGCAGGGGGAGGGCGGCGTCCTCCGCGCGGGAGCGGCGGTGGGGAGGACGTCGCGGGGGGCTTCGTACGACGGCTCACCTGGATCGACCGCGGGGCGCTTCGCGCGACGGCTCGCCGGCTCGTCCAGCTCGACCGCTGGGGGCTTCGTGTGCGCTGCCTCCGAGCGTCGGAGAAGAGCGAGGAGCACGACGGGAAAGAGCCGACCCCGCCACCCCGGGGGGCTGCGTGCTGGCGACGGCGTGGCCATGCGTCGGAGGTCAACGCCTTCCGGCCGTCCCACTCCAAGTTTTCTATTTATGAAAGTTTAGCCTCTTTTTATTTATCTTTAATTGGGCTGACTAGTGGGACCTAGTCCACAGCAGCAATTAGCCCTGACATATGGGTCCCACCTATCAGTTCCAGTGTCAATTTGTGTTTACTCCCAGATCAGTGTTTTCTGCGAAATCGGAAAAAAAATATGGTAAATTTTTGTTTCAAAAAACGAAATAGTGGTACCATTCCGGAATTTGACTACAAAACTGGTAGTCTTGTGCTAAATACTCTGTGTTGATGTACAATTTTCCATATATTGTAGTTATCTTCAGAAAAACTGTTGGTGTTTACTTATTCAGTCAGGTACAGTTTCAAATGTTTCAGATATGAAATTTGTGGCTCGAAGAGAGGCAAGCCTATGTCTTTTCATTCAAGTTAAGCAATGAGGCCACCCAGAAAACAAGGACGAGGACTACTCCTGACCTACAGAAATATTTCCTACTCTTTCTTAGCAGTTTCCCAACGCTTCAGGTCTTTCTTTGGATGGCTAACAAGCTGACTGATATTCATACTAATCTTCCATGAGCTCCACTCATCAGCGTTCCTGGCCCTGCTGTAGAATGGGGACAACCTAGCCTTGCCGAAGTGCACACTCTTCGTGGCCACACTGTCAGCGTTGTAGAACTTGATCATGTACATGTCAACGTAGAAGTGCGTCCTTGCCAAGAACTGGGCACGCGATGCTACATCAAACTCAGATACATGTATCCATCCGGATATATAGCGCTCATGTATCCAGACTTCCATGGAACGGTGTGGTAAATATGTTGAAATTCATCAGGAGTGAGCATGTGATTGAGCAGACCTTCAGTATCACCCTCAGCCAGTCCTAGCAAAGCTCATGGTTGTCACCAACATACGAGGTTTTTTTGTGTACGTCCATGTTCTCTAGGGTGTCAGTGGGGTAGCCAACGTCACGACTTGCGTTCATTAATTTCTTATTTGACACAACTTAAAAATATAATTTTCATTAGATCGGAAAAAGTTTTTCTTCCCTATTTCACATTTGATATAAATTTTGTTCCCCTATATGACACTTTAGTTCATTTTGAGCACGACACTTTAGTTCATTTTGAGCACTAACAGTGTTAAGTAGGAACATGAAAAGACACTTTTGCCCCTAGTCCATTATGTGACAAAAAACTTGCGTCTAAGACAATATTTGTGCTGGAACAATATTTGGTCCTTCGGTTCAGGAAGGGGTGATGCCACCCGGAGGTGACACCGCGTCGGTGTCAGCCGAGCCGACAAGGATTTCTCCCAAAAAAAAACCTATCCTCAACCACCCGACGATTCGCAGCATAGGAGCACCGCAAGGACGAGGCCTCGACACCAGACAAGCCGTCCACCACATGCGCCACCACGGTCACGAAACAAACATGCACCTGGAGACTGCTGGAAATAATCTAGTCCCGGTGCAGTTTGATCAAAGTAGTCTAGCAGTCTACCTAGTTAGTATTGCTAGGCAGGTTAACTAGAGTAGAGATTTGGTGCTCCCGAGCACCAGTGCTCCCTCGTTCAAAAACAATTAAACAAATACTTGCAAGTTAAAAAAATATTGAAAAAAATCACGGATGTAAAATATAGTGTATCTCACAACAGTGTAAAAAATCAACTCCAAATACTTAGTATTATGAGCTACACAAAAATAACCAATCTGATAAAAATTGGAGATTTGAAAATATGCTTACTCAGATCCACACTTTTGTCTTTTTTGTGTAGTTCGAAATACAAAATATTTGGAGTTGATTTTTTGCATGGTTATGGGATACACTATTAACTACATCCGTGATTTTTTTCAATATTTTTAGAAACTTCTAAGTATTTGTTTTAATTTTTCTAAACGAGCAGGAGCACTGGTGCTCGGAAGCCAAAGTAACTTTTCGGGTTAACTATGTACTAGTGTGTTTCATTGCGTGGTAGTTGTACACGATTTTGGAAGTATCAAAGTGTCCTAGTCTGAGTTAGTACCTGTTGATTGTTTCCTAACGAGTAGTTTGCATAGGCAAAATTTGAATTGGAGTCGTTCAGCTTGGTGTCAGAGTTAGCACACGGGACACGGCGCGCTAGCTGATGGAAAATGCTCCGGCACGAGCATTTGATGAATTTATTTAAGAAGGCTAATGTGATCTCCGCAAACGTATATACTCCCTCCGTACCAATGTATAAGACGTTTTAATAGTCTCAGTTATCTTACTAAAACGTCTTACATAACGGTACAGAGGAAGTATATGTGTAAAATGAGCTTCAGCTATCAGAATCCTATACGAATCGGTGATTACCATGTCCGAGTGGCAGTGACGATTTGCATATATTCAAGCTCAACATACCAAGTCCAAGCCGGACAAGGCAAGCCACTACATCGTGGTAGTTATAATTTCAGTATGAGCTACATATCAGCGAGATGTAAGAACATTTAAAATGGTTTTTTAAGCGGAGTGGAATGTGTTGTTTTGCTCACGTAGTGCAACAGGGGTAAAATGGTCTTTGCACGTCACACTTATATTAACATCAAACCGGACTGAAGTGTCATATAGGGAACAAAAATTCTATCCAGTGGCAAATAAGAAAGAAAAACTTTATAGTATCAAATAGAGAATCACATATATAAGTAGTGTCAAATAAGGAATTCTCTCTTCTCTCATACTCAGCAGGAAAGTGTTTCATGCACGTACTGATGCACACCTCGTAAATAAAAGGAGTTAAATACACTGGTGGACATTTTTTGTATGACACCATTATCTCTCTATCTTACACGGACCCCCTGTTAATGGGCGGAAAGAAATAAAAGGAGCTAGTAAAATCACGCGACGGTGGGATTCGAACGTGCGATCCAAAGGGCGTATTGCAACGCCACACGTGACGTCCACCCTAATCAAATCACCTTATTGCTAACAAAAATAGTCGTATACTTTATTAAATGAGTGCAGCTATATGTACGACACTATGTGTCCGATTCCTGTACGACAGTGTAGATCGCAACGTCCATGCGAAACGATAAACTGCAGCACAGGGATCGGACAAATAAAGAATGTACGCACAGTACTTCCGTTATTAAATAAAGGGGGTGGTTGATCCGGTGGTGGCGAGGCCTTGTCCTTGTTGGATCCTGTGCTACGGATCGTCCGGGGTTGCGGACAGGTTTTTTCGAGAGAAATCCTTGTCGGCTCGGCCGACACCGGCGCGGTGCCGCCTGTGGGCGGCATCCTCCCTTCCTGAAGGGCGTCGTGGCTACCCTTGCTCCGCCTCCCCATGTGCCGGGGGAAACCCTAGGACCTATTGGTCCGGGCAGTAGCGACCGCTTCCTTCTTGAAGGTGCTGCTTGGTACTCGACGGTTCGGCGCTGGAAGCGTGGTGGTACTTTTTCGGAGGGCGCAGCGGTCACGGGTCACCGTAGTTTAGTCGATCCCCTATGTCCCTTTTGTTTTCTTCTTTTCTTTCTTCGGGTCGTGTGTG